>JAJPUD010010727.1:0-54193 GCA_023553655.1 Myrmecobius fasciatus
AGCTCCAAATTGTTCTCCAGAATGGCTGTATCCGTTCACAGCTCCACCAACAATGCATCAGTGTCCCAGCCCTCCCACAACCCCTCCAACATTCATCATTAACTTTTCCTGTCATTTTAGCCAATCTGACAGGTGTGAAGTGGTACCTCAGGGTTGTCTTGATTTGCATTTCTCTGATCAATAGTGATTTGGAGCACCTTTTCATATGACTATAAATAGTTTTAATTTCATCCTCTGAAAATTGTCTGTTCATAACCTTTGACCATTTATTGATTGGAGAATGGCTTGAATTTTTATAAATATGAGACAATTCTCTATTCTCAGTTTTAGAGATGAGACCTTTATCAGAACCCTTGAATGTAAAGATGATTTCCCAATTTATTACTTCCCTCCTAATCTTGTCTGCATTGATTTTGTTTGTACAAAACCTTTTTAATTTAATATAGTCAAAGTTATCTATCTGGTTTTCAATTAAGAGTTCCAGTTCTTCTTTGGACATAAATTTATTCCATCTCCATAGGTCTCAGAGGTAAACTATATTACATTCCTCTAATTTACTTATAGTATCACTCTTTATATCCAGATCATATACCCATTTAGATCTTATCTTGGTATGTGGTGTTAGATGTGGGTCAAGCCCTAATTTCTTCCACACTAGTTTCCAGTTTTCCTAGCAGTTTTTGTCAAATAGTGAATACTTATCCCAAAAGCTGGGGTCTTTGGGTTTATCAAAAACCAAATTGCTATAGTTATTGCCTAGTTTGTCTTGTGATTCTATCCTATTCCACTGATCGACTACTCTATTTCTTATCCAGTACCAAATGGTTTTGATGACCGCTGCTTTATAATATAGTTTTAGATCTCGTACAGCAAGTCGTCCACCATCGTCAGCCTTTTTTTTTCATTAATCCCCTTGAAATTCTTGACCTTTTGTTTTTCCAAATGAACTTTGCTACTATTTTTTCTAGATCTGTAAGATAATTTCTTGGGAGTTTGATTGGTATGGCACTAAATAAGTAAATTAGTTTGGGTAGTATTGTCATTTTTATTATATTCGCTCGTCCTACCCATGAGCATTTTAAGTTTTTCCAATTGACTAGGTCTGATTTGATTTGTGTGGAAAGTGTTTTGTAGTTTAGTTCATATAGTTCCTGACTATCTCTTGGCAGATAAATTCCCAAATATTTTATACTATCAACAGTTATTTTGAATGGAATTTCCTTTTGTATCTCTTGCTGCAGAACTTTATTGGTAATATATAAAAATGCTGATGATTTATGTGGATTTATTTTGTATCCTGCAACTTTGCTAAAGTTGTGAATCATTTCTAGTAGTTTTTTAGTTGAGTCTTTAGGGTTCTCTACGTATATCATCATGTCATCTGCAAAGAGTGATAATTTGGTTTCCTCATTACCTACTCTAATTCCTTTAATCTCTTTTTCTTCTCTTACTGCCAAAGCTAACACTTCTAAGACAATATTAAATAATAATGGTGACAGTGGGCAGCCTTGTTTCACTCCTGATCTTAATGGGAATGGTTCTAGTTTGACTCCATTACATATGATACTTGCTGAAGGTTTTAAGTAGATACTACTAATCATTTTAAGGAAAAGCCCATTTATTCCTATACTCTCCAGTGTTTTTAATAAGAATGGGTGTTGGATTTTACCAAAGGCTTTTTCTGCATCTATGGAGATAATCATATGCTTTTTATTAATTTGGTTATTGATATAATTGATTATGCTAATTGTTTTCCTAATATTGAACCAGCCCTGCATTCCTGGTATAAATCCTACTTGGTCATGATGTATTATCCTGGGGATGACTTTCTGTAATCTTGTTGCTAAAATCTTATTTAAAATTTTTGCATCAATATTCATTAGGGAAATGGGTCTATAGTTTTCTTTCTCAGTTTTCTCCCTACCTGGTTTAGCTATCAGCACCATATCTGTGTCATAGAAGGAATTTGGTAGTACACTTTCTTTCCCTATTTTTTCAAATAGTTTATATAGTATTGGGATTAATTGTTCTTTGAATGTTTGGTAAAATTCACATGTAAATCCATCTGGCCCTGGAGATTTTTTCTTAGGGAGTTGATTAATAGCTTCTTCTACTTCTTTTTCCCGAAATAGGGCTATTTAAATAATTTATTTCCTCTTCTGTTAATCTGGGCAATCTATATTTTTGTAGATATTCCTCCATTTCATAGTAAATGAATTTTTAAAGAAAAGTTAAATAGATTAACTTCAAGGGGTATAGGCAAGGTGTCAGAGTAAAGTGAGGAAGCTGCTCTAACTTTCCCAGTTTCCTTTGAAAACAAAATGAAAACAAGCCTCTGAAAAAAGTCTGATGGAAAGAACTCACCAGCTTAGATAGACTGGAAAAACTTCAAGAAAAGTGATTCTCATTGGGGTAAAAAGGGTGTTCAGCCCAGGACAGGTAGAGTTGAAAAAGCCAGGGAGAGGATCTTAATCATAGGAAATTAACAACTAAGACCCTCAGTCCTGACTCAATAGAGGAGCACATTGGTGGGGCAGCTTCCAGTCCCAGCTCAGAAAACACACTCTAACCAGCCTGTTTCATAGAAAGATCAGGCAAACTTCCCCTACAACCACAAGGGGGTGTAGTGCTCAAAACCAAGGCTCAGAGTTACAAAGGAAGCTTGGGACAGTGCCTCCTATGCCTCAGGAGCACAGCTCAAACTTAAAAGTAAAAAAAGACGAAATACCAAAAGAAAAGGAAAGAAAATGAGCAAGAAAGAGAAAAAAAAATTGATAGCTGAAAGCTACTATGGAGACAGAGCAGAAAAAAACAAAAAATCAGAGAATAGAATGTTCAGAGAAGTCTCAAAAACTGATAAGAATTGGTCTCAAACCCAAAAAGCCTTCTTGGAAGTGCTCATAAAAAACTTTAAAAGTCAAATAATAGGGGTAGAAGAAAAATGGGAAAAGAAATCGTAGATATGCTTGAGAGTCAACAGCTTGAAAAAGGAAAGAAAAAAAAATTGTCTGAAGAAAAAGCAAATGGAAAAAATATACAAAAGCTAACTGAAGACAATCATACATTAAAAACTACAGCAGAGAAAATGTAAGCTAATGACTTTGTGAGACCACAAAAATCAATCAAAGTAAAAAGCGCAATAAAATGAAAGAAAAAATGAAATATCTCATTGGCAAAACAGCAGACCTGGAAAATGGATCTAGAAGAGGCAATATAAAAATTTTTGGCCTACCTGAAGGCAATGACCAAAATAACAGCCTGAATAGCATTCTACAAGAGATCATTAAGGAAAATACTGCAAGCTGCCAGTCAAAAACAATTCAAATACCAAGGAGTTATAGTCAGGATTAACTAGGATCTGGATTGGAGGCCCTGGAATACCATAATTTAGAAGGCAAAGAACCTAGGGCTACAAACAAGAATTAACTACTCAATAAGATTTAGCACCATCTTTCAAGGGAAGTAATGGAGTTTCCAAGTGAAATAATTTTAATCATTTCTATTGCAAAACAAAACCAGAACTAGAGAAAAAAATAATTTGCAAACACAGGAATCAAGAGAATCATAGAGAGGTAAACGGGGGAAAATATATATTCTTTAAAAGTTAATTTTTTAAAATCCCTATATGAGAAAATTATACTTGTAAGCCTGTGAGAATTATATCTATCAATGCACAGGCAGAGTGGGGTATCACATGGAGTGAGAGCGAGGTTTTGAATGGATTCTGACAGGATGATATCAGAGAAAAAAAAGGCATTAAGAAGTGGGAAAAGAAGTCAATACTAGAAAAAGAGGAAAGGGAAGATATAATGGGACAATTAGTCGACATGAAGAGGTACAAAAGACCTATTACAATTGAGGGAAAGAAGAGAGGGATATGAGCATTGTATGAAGTTTGATATCATCAATTTGGGCTCTTAGGGTGAATAAATTAATCATTCAGTTGAGCATATAAATATATCTAACCCTATAAAGAAGTAGGAGGAGAAAAAGGGGAAAAAAACAGGACAAAATTAAAAGGAGAGCAGAAAAAAATAGGAATAACACTAAGCAAAGTGGGGAAGCATGATAGGAGATAAGAAGTGGGTATGGGGAGGAACACAATCCTAAGGACAGGGTGGAAAGAGAATAAAAATATATACAGGAAAGAAAATATGGTGGAGGGAAATACATAGTAATCATAACTGTGAATGTGAATAGAATAAACTCTAATAAAACTGAAGGGAATAAAAGAGTGGATTATAAAACAGAATCCTAAAATATGTTGTTTCAAGAAACATATCTAAGAGAGAGACACATATACAGAGTAAAGGTAAAATACTTGAACAGAATTGATTATGCTTTAGATAAAGTAAAAAAAAAGGGGGGGGTAGCAATTCTGATCTCAAATAAAGCTAAAGTAAAAATAGATCCTATTTCAAGAGATAAGGAAGGAAAGGGTAATTTCATAAATGGTATTGTAGATAATGAAGTAGTAATGATACTAAATTTGTGTGCACCAAGTAGTAGAGCAAGCAAATTCCTAGAGAAGAGTTTAAGCCAGTTATAGGAAGAAATAGCAAAACTATTCTAGCAGAGATGTCTACCTTCTCCTCTCAGAATCAAACAAATATAACCACAAAATAAACAAAAAAGAAGTAGGAAAGTTAATAAGATCCTAAAAAACCTAGACTTCTGGAGAAAACCGAATAGAGACAGAATGAAATACACCATTTTCTTGGCAGTGCATGGCATCAACGCAAAAAATTGACCACGGATTGATTAGAGCATAAAAACCTCACAATCAAATGCAGAAAAGCTTTTAAAAATAGTAAATTCTTCCTTTTCAGATCATAATGCAATAAAAATTATATTTAATAAAGGGACAAGGAAAGAGACTAAAAACTAGTCGGAAATTAAATAATCTAATTTTAAAGAATGAATGGGCTAAACAAAAATCACAGAAACAACTCATAATTTCCTTCAAGAGAATTACAACACAAGACCACATATTAAAACCTATGGGATACAGCCAAAGCAGAAAATTTTATATTTCTAAATATCTACATAATTAACATAGAAAAAGAGGAGGATCAATAAATTCAACACACACCTTTAAAAGCTAGAAAATTAACAAATTGAACCCCCCATTAAATAACAAATTAGAAATTTTGAATCTCAAATGAAAGATTAATAAAATAGAAACAAACAAACAAACAAAAACAACTGAACTAATAAAACTAAGTGTTGGGCTTATGAGAAAATCCACAAAATAGACAAACCTTTGGCTAATTTGATTAGAAAAATGAAAGAAATAACCCAAATTGCCAGCATCAAAAATAGTGAAGTTATCACCAATTAAAAAGAAATTAAAGCAATAATTAGGAACTATTTTGCCAAACTGTATGACAGGAAGTCTGACAAACGAAATGGACAAAAATACAAATTGCCCATGTAAACAGAAGAGGAAAAAATAATTTAGTCTTATTTTAGAAAAAGGCTCATTTGGAATATTTAGAAAAATAGTCTCATTTAGAAAAAGAACAAACCATTAAGGAAAAAAATCTCCAAAGCCAGATGGATCCACAAGTGAATTCTATCAAAAAACTAAAAAAAAATAATTCCAATACCATATGAATTATTTGGAAAAAAAAGGTAAATAAAGAGTCCTGCCAAATTCTTTCTACGACACAAATATGGCATTGATACCTAAGCCAGGAAGAACCAAAATAAAAGAAAGAAAGAAAATTACAGATTAATCTCCCTAATAACTATTGATGCAAAAAAATTTAAATGAAATATTCTAAGTAGGTAATACACTGTGATCAAATGGGATTTATACCAGTAATGCCAGACTCATTCAATACCAGGAAAACTATTATTACCATAATCATCCATATCAATAACAAAACCAACAGAAATTATATGATAATCTCAATAGATACAAAAAAAGCTTTTGACAAAATACAGCACCCATTCCTGCTAAAAATATTAGAAAGCATGGCAATAAAGGGAGTTTTCTTTAAAATAGCAATCTAAAACCTATAATAAGCATTATTTGTCATGGAGAGGATCTGGACTCATTCCCAATAAGATCATAGATGAAACAAGGATCCCCATTATCAACACTAATATACAACATTGTACTAGAAATGTTGCCTTTAGCAATAAAAAAGGAAAAGAAATTTAAAAATTTAAATAGGTAATAATAATAAAACTATCACTCCTTGAAAATGATATGATGATATACTTAGAGAACCATAGAAAATCATCAAAAATCTTACTGGAAATAATTCACAGTATTAGTAAAGCTGCAGAATATAAAATAAATCTACATAAATCATCAGCATTTCTCTATATATTACTAACAAAGCCCATCAGCAAGAGATAGAAAAAGAAACACTATTTAAAATTACTGTAAACAAAATACAATACTTGTAGGTCTACTTGCCTAAACAAACCCAAAAACTATATGAATACTTACAAAATACTTCTCACACAAACAAAATCACATCTAATCAATTGGAAAAATTAGAGCTGTTCATGGCTAGGCCAAGGTAAATGACAATTTTGTCTAAATTATTCGACATTTTCAGTGCTAAGCCAATCAAAATGCCAAAACATTATTTTATAGAACTAGAAAAAATAACAGCAAAATTCATCTGGAAGAATAAAGGATCAAGAATATGAAGGGAATTAATGAAAAAAATACAAAGGATGGTGGCTTAGCAGTACCATACATAAATATATGTTATAAATCAGCAGTCATCAAAACCATTTTGTACTGGCTAAGAAATAGAGTGGCAGATGAGTGAAAAAAATTAGATACAAGTGACACAATTATCAAGATCTATAGCAATCTAGTATTTGGTAAACCCCCAAAGTCCAGATTTTGGAATGAGAACACATTATTTGACAAAAATTGCTAAAAACTGGAAAATTGTATCTCACAAACTAAGCACAGACTACATCTCACACTCCATACCAAAATAAGGCCAAAATAGATACATGATTGGCCAATATGACAGGAAAGAATGATGATAAATGTTCCAGGGGATGTGGAAAAATGGGGACAATAACACATTGTTGGTGGAATTGTGAAATGATCTAACCATTTTGGAGAGCAATCTGGAACTGTGCCTAAAGCGTTATAAAACTGTCAATACCCTTTGATCCAGCAGTGCTATTATTAGGTCTGTGTTCTAAGGAAATCATAAAGGAGGGGGAAGCACCCACATGTGCAAAAATGTTTGCAGCAGCTCTTTTTATGGTAGTAAAGAACTGGAAAATGTGTAGATGCCTGTCACTTGGGTAATGGCTCAACAAATTATGATACATGAAGGTAATGGAATATTATTTTTTTATAAAAAAATTATGAACAAGCTGATTTTAGAAATTCCTGGAAAGATTTACATGAACTGATGCTGAGCTAACCAAGCAGAAAAGTTTTCAGGGGCAGAGCCAAGATGGTGGAGAGCAGACATGACTCTCTGTGACTTCCTCTGACCTTCTCTCAAACCAACAGCAGATTAAGCCTCTAAATTGGTTCTGGAGTCAAAGCACCCCAAAGTATTTGGAGTACAACACATTCCCAGAGGAAGATACCTTGGAACAATTTCGTAACAGGTCTGTTTCAAAGGGGCAGGTGGACAGTCTTCTGAGCCCAGATCATAGTGCAGGAAGACTGAGGCAAGAAGTTGGAGTGGAGAGTCAGAGCATTGTAGCTTCCATGTACCTGGGAAATTGCAGTGAGTCTCTTAGGCCACTCTGTCCTAGTTGCAAGTAGGTGGTTTGGTGAATTTGCCTTTTGCAAAAGACAAATTGTAAACCACTGAACCCAGAAGAATGCTGCATCTAGCTGCCATTACCCAGCACTGGAAATCAATTAGCAGAACTGCCCCAGGGCAAAATAAAGCAGCTATCACTCCTTTGCTTTGAATAGACCTCAAGTCTTTAAAAATGAATAAAAAACAAACAAAACAAAGGACCTCTCACGATACACAGCTTTTTTTGGAGAGAACAGACCTCAATTCCTGAGATCCTTAAAGCTAAGAAACTCCAGATGAAGCCCAAAGAGAAACATGAGCTGGTCCCCATTTCACAAGACTTTCTTCACAGATTGCATAAAGGATCTTTAAAAGAGAGTTAGAAGAAAAATGTGGAAATGAAATGATACCATTGAAAAAAGGAAAGAAAAAATAGAAAAAGAATGCAATGAACAAAAGAATTTAATTGTCCAATTGCAAAAGGAACTAAAAGAAGTAACTTAAGAAAAATAAATACACTAAAAATTAAATTTAACAAATGGAAGTTAATGACTCATTAAGACTTCAAGAATCAGTCAAACAAAAGCAAAAAAAAATGAAAAATAATAGAAGAAAATATGAATTATCTCCTTGGAAAAGTAACTGTCCTGGAAAATAGATCTAGGAGAGACAGTTTAAAGATTATTGGAATTCCTGAAAAAACATGATGAAAAAAAAAAAAGAAGAACCTAAACATTATCTTACAGGAATTCGGAAAGAAAACTACCCTAATATTTTAGAATCAGATGGTAAAATAGCCATCAAAAAATTCACCAATCACCTTTTGAAAGAGACTGCATAATTAAAATCTGTAGAGTGGTGCAACTAACTTTCAGAATTATTGCACAAAGGAAAAGATATTGCAAGCAGCCAGAAAGAAACAATTTAAATATAGAGGAGCCACAATTAGCATTACCCAAGACCTAGGAACTTCTAGCTTAAAGGATAGGAGGAATTTAAACCATTTGTAGTTATATGGGAAAATGTTCTAAATTACTATTGGTCAGAGAAATGCAAATTAAGACAACTCTGAAGTACCATTGCACATCTTTCAAATTTGCTAAGATGACAGAAAAAAGATAATGATAAATATTGTAAGGCATGAAGGAAAACTGGGACATTAATACATTATTAGTGAAGTTGTGAACTGATCCAACTATTCTGGACAGCCATATGGATATATGCCTAATTGTGCTTTTTAATCCAAAAATGTCTCTACTGGACCTATATCTCAAAAAGATCATTAAAAAGGGAAAAGCAACCACATGGGCAAAATGTTTGTAGCAGCCCTTTTTTTGTAGTGACAATGTATTGCAAAGAAAGCAGATACCTATCTGTTGGGGAATTGCTGAATAAGTTATGGTATATGAATGTTATGGAATATTGTTTTTCTTTAAGAAACTATCAGCAGGATGATTTCAGAAAGATGTCGAAAGACTTACACGCACTGATGCTAATTGAAATAAGTCCAACCAAGAGACAATTGTATACAGTAACAAGAAAATTATATGATGAACAATTTTGATGGACATGGCTCTTTTTTCAACAATGAGTTAATTCAGGGCAATTCCAATGGTTTTGTGAGGAAGAGAGCCAAATGCACCCCGAGAGAGGACTATGGGGACTGAGTGTGCATCACAACATAGTATTTTTACTTTTTATTGTTTGCATTTTGTTTCCTTTCTTATTTTTTTTCTTTTTGATCTGATATTTTTGTGTCACATGATAAATGAGTAATATAGAATATAACAATTGTACTTGTTTAATATATATTGTATTACTTGCTGTCTAGGGGAGGGAGGGAGTGCGGGAAGTGAGAGAGAAAATTTGGAAGGTAAGGTTTTACAAGAGTGAATGCTGAAAAATATCTTTGCATGTATTTTGAAAATTAAAAAAGCTATTTTTAAAAACATAAAATAAAATCCTTAAAGTATCCTATTTTAGATAAAAGAATATAAACAAGGCAATAATGATCTCCCAAAGAAGAAATCTCCAGGTCTATATGAATTCATAAGTAAATCTCACTAAACCTTTATGGAATAACTAATTCCAATAGTATATCAGTTCTGTGAAAAATTTAGGAACCGAAGGAGTCCTAGCAAATTCCTATTATGAAACAAATAACTCAGTCAAGGAAAGCAAAACTGAGAAAGAAAAATAAAAAACATTCTTTTAAATGAATGTTAATGAAAAAAATTAAATAAAATATTATCAAGTAACTTACAGTAACATATCAATAAGATCATATACTACTGCCAGGTTAGAATATTTACACAAGGTCTGGTTTAAAATTCATAAAACTATCACCTTATTTGAACATGTCATTAACAATAACCCAAAACATGATTTGATCTATAGATGCAGAAAAGACCTTTTACAAAACATAATACTATTTTCTATTGAAAAATGCATAGGAGTCAAAAATATAGGAATCAGTGGAAACTTTTAAAAACATAATAATAGCTTTTTTATTTTTCAAAATACATGCAAAGATATTTTTCAACATCAGCCTTGCAAAATTTTGCGTTCCAAATTTTTCTCCCTCTCTCTTCCTCCCCTGTCCCCTTGACAGCAACTAATCCAATTTAAGTTAAACACATGCAATTCAAGAACTTGTATTCTTAGCAATTTTTCTTTATTCTCTATATATTTGAGAGATGAGGTTTTTTTCAGAGAAACTTGCTGTGAAATTGTTTCTTACCTTTTTGCTTTCCTTCTCTCTAGATTTCCCTGATTTTGCTCATCCAAAACCTTTGTAATTTTATGTAATCAAAATTATCCATTTTATATCTTGTAATAAGATCTATCTCTTGATTGGTTATAAATTATGGAACCTTTCTTAAAGAGATAAATAGTATTTGTTTAAACTAACAGTAAGTAAATGGAGTTGTGGCCTAAATAATATAAAGAATGAAGCAAGGATGTCCATTATCAATACTATTATTCAATATTTTACTAGAAATGATAACTATTGGAATTAGAGAAGAAATAAGAAATTTAAAGAAAAAAGGAAGAGCCTAAATGGCAGAGACAAATTAGAGACTGGCACAAGCTGTCCCCCAGAACCCTCCAAATACTTTTAAATAATGACTCTAAACAAATTTTGGTGTCAGAACCCACAAAAAGACAGAATGAGACAATATTAAAGCCAAAAGCTGCTGTTGTCAGATGTAAGTTTATTGGTTGGTTGCTTTTACCAAATTAGGAGGGATTTATGCATGTTTATGAGAATTTGAAAAGAAACTACTGTTGGGGAAGTTACTGAAAACAGGATGAAGGGTTCTGATGAATAATGCTCATTAGACTACAGAAAAGACAGAACAGGATAGGATTATGGGCAAAATTATAAATGTTCTTTGAAAAATACAAACAGGACCATTTCACCCTTTGAGAATGGAGAAAGGAGTGAGTAGAGAGAGAAATATGTAACATGAGGAAGAGACAACATCATTTATTAAACAAGATCCGAAGCAGTCTCATAGGAATGGAAAAAAAAAGTACAGAGGAGCTCATCTTGACAATGATAATATTATATCTTCTCGGGACCCATTTATTTAAATGATATCTTCCTCATTAGAAGGTGTGTCCTTTTTGTGGACATAGACTATTCTTACCTTTCTTGATGTTTTTTCATTTTTATAATTAATTAATTTATTTTAATACATATTCCTTTATGAATCATATTGGGAAAGAAATATCAGGACAAAATGGAAAACCATGGGAGAGGAAAAAACAAAAACAGAAAAAAGAAGTGAACATGGCATGTGTAATTTACAGTGAATTTCCATAGTTCTTTTTCTGGATGCACATGGCATTTTCTGTTCAAAGTTTATTGAAATTGTCTAGGATCACTGAACCATTGAGAAGAACCAAGTCTTTCATTGTTGATCATCACATATTTTTGCTGTTACTGTGCACAATGTATTCCTGGTTCTGCTTGTTATCACAGCAGCAGTTCATGTAAATCTTTCCAGGCCTTTCTAAAATCAGCTTTTCATCTTTTTTTATATGAAACAATAATATTCCATAATCTTCATATACCACAATATATTCAGCCATTCCCCAATTGACTGACAAATACTGATTTTCCAATTACTACCACAAAAAAAATTACTGCAAACTTTTTTGCACATATGGATTCTTTTTTCTCTTTTATGATTTTCTTGGGATACAGACCCAGTAATAGCACTGCTGGGTCAAAGGGCATACACAGTTTTATTACTTTTATTCATAGTTTTAGATTACTCTCCAGAATAGCAGACCATTTCACAATTCCACCAACAATGCTTTAATATTACAATTTTTTCTTTCTTGGTGTTTTTACTCAGTTTTAGAACAGTGCTAGTAATATACCATAAAGTAATATGTGCTTATAGGTTGAATGGATAAGAAAAAGAAAAAAAATAAAATGATGAGTTAAGAAACAGAAATATTTTCAAAAGAGAAAGATGGGAGATTTAGAAGATTCTTTAGAATAACCTTAATCTTCCCAGAACATTACTGAATGTCTTTGCAAATAATAGAGGCAAGAACATTTTGGAGATTGAAATCAAATGATAAAAAGTCAGTGAGAACCAAGAAAACAACTGATGATTATTGGTTTTGACCAAGTTGTTAGAATAAATTTATTTAAAGTGGATCTAATAAATGAAATTTCATAGGTTTCTTGAAGAAGTAAAGTACATGTGGGAGACATCATGAACTGACAGAAAGCTAGGCATGGTGGAAGTTTAATATTTGACAAGTTCTTCTCATAAGATTCTTTTGAATCAGAAAAATGTGAACTGGACAATCACATAAGTATATATAAGTAGGCTAATGATTAAGTGACTGCTTAAACCCCCAAAATATGAATTAATTATTTTTAGCTCTTGGAGTCAAGTCTTTAGTGGTGTACAAAAGGTTATTATTCTTTGTTTATTCTATTAAACATTTCCTTCAGTGAAATAGATGAAATTATCAATGGCACCTAATATCAAAATAAGGTAGGAGGCATAGATAATATCAAGCCAGAGCAGAATTATAGTCCAAACATATCTTGATTATCTGGATTAATGAGCTAGATCTAACAAGAGGAAACTGAATTGAGGTTTTTTGTTTTTGTTTTTGTTTTTGTATTTTTTTTATTGCTGAGGTGATTGGGGTTAAGTGACTTGCCCAACTAGGAAGTATCAAGTGTCTGAATCCACTGTGCCACCTAGCGGCCCCTAGCTTTTTTTTTAAAAGAAAATTTCTACAGTTGAACTAAAAAAGACACTGCATAAAAATACATGCTATGACTTTAAAAAGAGATTGTATGAAAAAAATAGGAATTTTAATTGTCTGTTCCACCATCCTCATATCACAAACATTCAGGCATCCATATGTTAGTATGGAAATATAGCAATGAGAAAAAGAAAAGTTCTATTGTTCTATGAGCTGTTTGGACACAGGACAATTGAACTATATCTAGGATGTTGTGTTGCTACATTTTGGAAAGAATATTGAGAAAACAGAACATGTAGAATAGGTTGAGGTTGTTTTATAAAGGGAAAGTGACTAAAATAATGAAATATGAGAATAGATTTTAAAGAATAAAGTTGTTATGATGTGGAAAATCATGTTATTTCATATTTACACTTCGAAACATAAGGTTAATTGATTACAGGAGGTAAATTTTGTTTCAGTATGAGGAAGAGCATTCTACTAATTAGAGCTTTCCAAAATCCTAATGGAAATGTGTGAACAAAGATAAACAGAGTTCTTCCTTACCATGTCATTTCCATGCTTAATAAGTTCCAGTAATACCCTTTTATATCCAAGATCAAATATTAAATTCTCTCTGGCTTTTAAAGATATTCACAATGTAGTATTTCATGTATTGTCTTTTTATATAATTAACATACTCTATTATTCACTGATACTGGTCTTTTTGCTGTTCTTCACACAGCACACTTTATTTCAATATTCTGTGGTTGCTAACTTTCTATCTTCCATGACTAGAATGTTCTCCTTCCTCATCTCTACTTCCTAGCTTCCTTCAAGACCCCCTTAACAATTGAGCCTTCTTCAAGAGGCCCTTCCTTTTGTCCTGCTCCCATTACTCCATCCACCCCTTAGTTTATTTCTTCTCAGATTACCTCTAATTTACTTTGTGTATCTATACACATATAACATATATAATATACACATGTATATTATTGTTTGCATGTTGCTCTTCTAAGAAAAAGATGAACTCCCTAAGGACAGGATAATCTGTATCTGTACAGATTAGAATAGTGTTTCACACATAGTGAGATAACAATAAATATCTATTAAATAACTGTCTTGTTGACTGACAGTCTTGTTGAGAATGATATAGGAGAGACTCACATATAGGGAAGAAGATTAACATATATATAATCTTAATGTTTTAAAACCATGATATTCTCAAATTCAACTGTTTCATGAAATCATAATTTTAGAACTGGAAGTAACCTTAAAATCTATCCAATACAACAACCTCATTTCATAAACAAGGAAACTGAGGCTCAACAAGCTCAAGCAATTTATGCAAAATTCACAAATAGTAAATGATAGTTCCACTGAAAGAGGCTTTGAACAAAATTCCCTTGTCTTAAAATTAACTATTCCTTGTTGATTTCTAGGATTATGATAAATGAATCCCTGAAATACTTGACAACAGAATAGATTTAGAAGGCAAATGAAGTTAAAATAGTAGTGATAATTTTTTCTTAAAATTGAATTGTAAGAAACGGGACTTCACAATGTGAAGCACATGCAGGTTCAGTAATATTCAAGAAATAAAAAGTGAAGGAGAAGAAATAATTTCTATATAAAAATTAAGTTATGTATCAAGGATCTTAGTATGCAAGAGTGATCTAAAAACCTTTCTGCTGTTAAAAGAATTGAAATATCTCTCCACTGGGGATTACATCAATTGCCAAAATTTGCCACTTTTATAAGGTGAAGTCTTAATGTCTGGTCTTTTTGAAGCATCTCCTGAATGGAAAATGTATGTATAACTTTGGTTATCTCCTCCCACTTTACCATTTTGTATCTAATTTGGCAATAGTTTTATTTGGGTTTGTTTTGGTCCTTGGGCAAATAGTGAATAAAAATGTTAAAACAGTTTTTAGCTTTGGCATTTAATGAATTTTTCTCCCCATTTTTAATAACCTTGTCACACTGAATGAAATGCCAAACTATATATAAGGCTCTATTTTCCACAGGGCTCCATTCATTCTCTGATATTAAGGTAGTTACTTATAATGGGACATTAACTCTTTCAAGTCACCTGAGAACCATCTAGTACAATACTGCTATAGTGTATGGACATAACTTAGCTGTAATGTATCAAATTCTCCCCAAATGGTCAAAAGGAATTAATGTTTACCCTATCAATAGAGAAGGACTTAGGGAATGCAAAAAAATTGTCTTATTTTTTCCCTAATTATGCAAGATAACTTTCAAATAACCTCTATCACCTATCATTTTTGTTTATTTTGATAACCTGATGTAGCCAACACATAATCACAAACTGAAACCAGTAAATCTGTGTTAACTTTGTATTTAAATACCACCCATAGTAAAAGCAAGAAAATATCTACAGGCAGTGAATATTCAATTTGGCATAGGTCATAAAATCTATTCAGCTAGAATATTTGTTCTAATACTTAATGTGAAAAAAATGAGACAGTGTTCTAAAGACAATGGAAGATAAATAATATAATACATATACACTTTGTACAGCTATCTTTAGTTACTACTTTCACTCCATATATTCTTATTTTTTAAAAAAAATTAAAGATAATTAAGCATGTTAACAAACAATATTTTGAAATCTTTTGAAAAGGGAAAAATGAGTGGTTATGTGCATTTTTACCATATGCCAAAACTGGATTACATTTGGAATATATATATATAGTTGGAATAATAAAGCAGATATTGTTGATAACATTTAAACTTTTAGAATATATTTCTAAATATAAATTCATACCAATTCTCATAATGTTTTTATTTTAATGGCTGGCCTATGTAGATTTTTAGTGTTTTCTATAACCTGCATCATGAAAGTTAAAAATTATTTTGGTGCCCAAAGTTTCAGTCCATGATTTTTTTTTGCTTTTACAAATAACATCTACTGTGATAGAAAATGCTTTAAAAGTAATTTCATTTGCAAGCATTTTATGTACATCTTTGGAAATAGAATGCTATTTAAACTGAGTTAAAACCATAGTTTAGAAAAAATCAAAATATTTCAACCAATCCATCAAAATTGGCATTTTTCTCAGAAGGAAATATTAATGTAATTTCTACAAGCTCTCCTGAATCCATAGTGGCAAAGCCAAAAAAAATCAAGAAAGAAAAAAAAAAGAAATTCTCAACAAAGCACACTGCTAGAATAAATAAGACTTATGAATCTGCACTTACTGGGCTTAATATTATGCCAGAATCTTCAAAGAAGCAGTAATTTCTCCCATGTTATAGTGATATTTTCTGTGTATATTGATTTTTACTTTTCAGATTACTTTTAGTTTTGATGTATATTTTGTTTTATTATTAAATAAGCATATCAATGAGATCATATTCACATCAATCTCATAAAACAAAGGAATTTAACTTAATCTTAATTTATGATCAGTGCTTTCCTAAAAGTTGTGAACCATCTTGAAAAGTTGTGTCCTGTAGATAGAATAGCTGAGGTCAAAGCACATAGATCTGAATAATGGCAAGTCATCAGATATCTAACCAAAAATAATAATTAAATAAAATCTCCTTGTGATGTGAAAATAATGTTAAGCAAAATGCATCATTATTTCTCCTGGAAGAAATCTGAAGAATAAAATATGGAAGAGATAACTAAAAATACTGAAATAAGTATAACACTCTAGTTAGACTACTGGAAGGAAGAAAGGAAGGAAATATAAAACTGAGGGGAATGAAAAAAATTCTATAAAATCAAGTGAATCCAAAAAAATCAAGTGTTTTCATCATGCAATCAGACAAAGTAAAAATATTTAAAGAAGAGGAGGGGTGGGACAAACAAAGAAACTACATTTTTCTGAAAGGATCCATAGTCACTAAATCAGTATCAGTAATAAACTTATATGTTTCAAATGCCTTAGCTTTTAAGTTCATAAAGAAAAGTTTATCTGAGCTTCAAGAAGTTAACACAATAACAACAGAAAGCTTCAATACATCTGCATCAGTTTTGGATAAATCTAACAGAAAGCGTAAACAAAAAAGGAAAGTACAAAATGAAACAATTTTTAAGATAAACTAGATTAAAAAAACAAAACATGTCATTTCTTAAATGTGACTGTTAAACTGTGTGCATATTTGTTTGCATCACATGGAACTTTTTAAAAAAATAACATAAACTAAGGTATAGAAATACTGCAACCAAATGTAAAAAAACAGAAATAACACATCCATCCCTTATATACTACAATGCAAAAAGAACAGAAATGGGTTCCAGGAACCCAAAAATACAATGCAAAAGAAACAACAATTCAAACTTAGATAATGAGTGGATGAAAGAACAAATAGTGGAAGTAAAGAATAACTATGCAAAATAAAATAATAATAATGAAAAGAAAAAAAGAAAAATGATCCAAAAATTTCTGGGATGTCTGTAAGGGAAAAAGTCTATCCCTACAATATACATTTTAAAAAAAGGAAAAAAAAAGAAAAGATCAATAAATTGAATATGTATTAAAATTTGAAAATCAAGAAATAAACATAAAATAAGCAAAAAGAAAAGATATCAAAATTAAGACAAGAAATAAATTGAAACAATATAAACCATGGAAAGAATAATTTCAATGAAAATCCACTTTTAAAAAAGTAATAAAATTGATAAATCCATAGCTGAGATGATTTTTAAATGAAAATATCATAAAATCAAATCAATAAGAAAAACACAAAATAAGATCACAGCAAAACCAAAAGAAGAAAAAAGAATAATTGGAATATATTTTGAATAGTGAAATTATAACAAAAGTGAAAACAAAATTGAAGTAGAGGAATATTTTCAAAAATTAAAAATATATATTCAGATCAATAAAAGACATTATAAAGATCTTAAATGAAGTGACTTCAGAAAAGTAAAGAGATCTAGCTTTAAGAAAAGACAAAAGCATAGAGAAATAAACTCTTGGACCTGACAGATTGGTTTGCAGGATTATTCTGTCAAAGTTCTAAAGAAGACAGTACCTATACTCAAAAAGTTATTTTGAAAAATTGAGAAAGAATTATACCAACAACCTTATAAAATAAATATTGTATAAAGAATCAGTGAATATCTATAGAAATAGTTGCATGTTGAAGAAAAAAATATATATATATATATATTCACAGTAACCACAATAATGCAAATGAAAAGGACAGTAATCCAACAGCAAAATAAAGAAAGAAAGAAAAAGTAACAAAATTATTAAGATAAGGTATGCCATAAATGAAGAAATATAATACTTCCCTTACCTCTATCTTCATGGCAATGGAAAATCCAAAATTATGCTACACATTACACATTTTGGACATTTTAATGAAGTGATCAGGTGTGCTGAGGGTTTTTTGTTTTGTTTTGTTTTGTTTTCTCTCCAAAAAAATTACTTTTCATCATATTTTAAATCTGTTGGGGAGTGGGAAGGGATAATGATGGATGAGACTCTATAGTGCTGTAAGAAACAGAAAATCTCAATTTTTTTAAAGAACCTATGCTCTAAATTATATATGTCTTCAGATTGTGTTCTCTCCTTTCAACCACACTGTGACAGTAACATTCTCTCATAACTGTTTTTAGCCAAGTCCTCAAATATTTGCCGTGTTTCAAACATAAATATTTCTTAAATAACAGTATATTCTGGGTTCTTTCCTTATCTCTTCTGTGCCATTTTCCTTTGCTAATTCAATGGCACTTTGGTTGATTCAATTCTTACCTTCATGCAAATGTTTCAAAAACCCTTATTTCTTTCCCAAATTCTTCTCCAGGTTTCCAGTGTCTCCTGTTATAAATTCTCATAGGCTTCTCACATCATTATAATATCAACATATCTAAAAACAGAATGAATTTCCATGCACTAAAATTTATATGTATACATGTATATCTTTATGTATAGATATATGGAGGCATAGAAAAGGAAAAATAGATGGATAAATATGGATATACACATATGTGTGTATATATATATATATGTATATGAGTGTATTCCCTCTTTTATTCTTCTTATGGCTATATTTTTCTTTTATTTTATTAAAACTTTTTATTTGCAAAACATATGTATGGGTAATTCTTCAACATTAACCCTTACAAAGTTTTCTGTTACAAAATTTCCCCCCCTACTCCCTCCCCCTCCCCTAGATGGCAGGGTATCCATTACATGTTAATTATGTTAAAATACTTAACAAATTGAATACATGTATACATATTTCCACACTTATTGTTGTGCAAGAAAAATCTTATCTACAAGAAAGAAAAATCAGATAAAGGAAATACAATGCAAGCAAACATCAATTGAGAACATGAAAATATTATGTTGTGGTCCACATTTCACATCCCTCTCTCTGGGTGTATATGGCTTTTTTCACTGAACAATTGGAACAGGTTTGAAACATTTCATTGTTCAAGAGAGCCATGTCCATCAGAATTGATCATCATATAGTATTGTTGTTGCTGTGTATAATGATCTCCTGGTTCTGCTCATTTCACTCAGCATCAGTTCATGCAAGTCTCTCCAGGCTTCTCTGAAATTGTCCTGTTGGTCGTTTCTTACAGAGCAATAATATTCCATAACATTCATATACCGTAATTTGTTCAGCCACTCTCCAATTGATGGGCATCTATTCAGTTTCCAGTTTCTAGCCACTACAAAAAGGGCTGCCACAAACATTCTTGCACATGTGGGGCCCTTTCCTTCCTTTATGATTTCTTTGGGATATAAGCCCAATAGAAATGCTGCTGGGTCAAAGGGTATGTACAGTTTGATAACTTTTTGAGCATAGCTCCAAATTGCTCTCCAGAATGGCTGGATCTGTTCACAGTTCCACCAACAATACATCAGTGTCCCAGCCCTCCCAGGTCCCCTCCAACATTCATCATTATCTTTTCCTGTCATCTTAGCCAATCTGACAGGTGTGTAGTGGTACTTCAGAGTTGTCTTAATTTGCATTTCTCTGATCAATAGTGATTTGGAGCAACTTTTCATATGGCTAAAAATAGTTTTAATTTCATCCTCTGAAAATTGTCTGTTCATATCCTTTGACCATTTATCAGTTGGAGAATGGCTTGAATTCTTATAAATATGAGATGATTCTCTATATATTTTAGAGATGCTACCTTTATCAGAATCGTTAAATGTAAAGATGATTTCCCAATTTATTGCTTCCCTCCTAATCTTTACTGCATTAGTTTTGTTTGTACAAAAACTTTTTAACTTAATATACTCATGAGTGAGAAAAAAAATGCAAGCGAACAACAACAGAAAGAGAACATTATGTTGTGATCCATATTCAGTTCCTACATTCCTCTCTCTGGGTGTAGATGCCTCTCTTCACAATAAGATCATTGGAACTGGCATGAATCATTTCATTGTGGGAAAAAAGGCATGTTCATTCGAATTAATTGTCATATAATATTGATGTTGCCATCTACAATGATCTCCTGATTCTGCTCATTTCAATTAGCATCAGTTAACACAAGTTTCTCCAGGCCTCTCTGAAATCAAATTCCTGATCATTTCTTATAGATCAATAATATTCCATAACATACACATAACATAACATATTCAGCTATTCTCCAGCTGATGGGCATCCACTCAGTTTCCAGTTTTTTTTGCCGCAACATAAAGGGAGCTGCCACAAATATTTTTTGCAAATATGGGTCCCTTTCCATGCTTTAAGATCTCTTTGGGATATAGACCAAATAGAAACACTGCTGGATCAAAGGATATGCACTATTTGATTACTTTTTAAGTATAGTTTCAAATGGCTCTCTAGAATGGCTGGATTCGTTCACAATATTTGTCAATATCTTATCCTGTTATGTTAGATAATTTGATAGGTGTGTAAGTGGTATCTCAGAGTTTTCTTAATTTGCATTTCTCTAATCAAAAGTGATTTAAAGCACCTTTTCATATGACTAGAAATGGTTGTAATTACTTCATATGAAAATTATCTGTTCATATCCTTTCACTATCAATTTGGAGAATGGCTTGAATTCTTATCAATTTGAGTCAATTCTCTATATATCTTAGATATGAGGCCTTTATCAGAACCCTTAAATGTAAAAATATGTTCCCAATTTATTGTTTCCTTTCTGCATTAATTTTTTGTACAAAAACTTTTTAACTTAATATAATAAAAATATATAGTGTTCAGTTATGAATTTCAGTTCTTCTTTGGACACAAATTCCTTCCTTCTTCACAGATCTGAGAGATAAACTACCTTATGTTATTCTAATTTGCTTATAATAACATTGTTTATGTCTAAAATCATGAACTTATTTTGACCTTATCTTGATATGTGGTGTTAGGTGTGAGTTAATGTCTATTTTCTTCCATACTACTTTGTAATTTTCCCAGCAGGTTTTTTTTTTTTTAATACTGAATCCTTATCCCAAAAGCTGGGGTTTTGGGGTTTGTCAAACACTAGATTGGTATACTTATCGACTATATTGTCCTTTGAAACTAAACTATTCCACTTAGCAACTATTCTATTTATTAGCCATCACTAAATGGTTTTGATGACTTTTGCTTTATAATATAGTTTTAGATCTGGTACAGCTAGGCCACCCTCATTTGCATTTTTTGAACAATTCCCTTTAAATTCTTGATGTTTTCTTCTTCCAAATGAGCTTTGGTATTATTTATTCTAAGTCTGTAAAATAATTTCTTGGGAGTTTGATTGGCACTAAATAAGTAGATTTATTTATGTAATTTATTATATTCATTTGGATTATCCAAGAGCACTTGATATTTTTCCAGTTGATTAGATCTGACTTTATTTGTGTGGGAAGTGTTTTGTAGTTTTGTTCATATACTTTCTGTCTTTCCCTTGGCAGATAGATTCCCAAATATTTTATACTATCAACCGTTATTTTGAATGGAATTTCTTTTTATATCTCTTGCTGCTGAACTTTGCTAGTAATATATAAAAATGATGATGATTTGTGTGGATTTATTTTGTATCCTGCAACTTTGCTAAAGTGATGAATTAGTTCTAATGGGTTTTCAGTTGAGTCTCTAGGGTTCTCTTAGTATACCATCTTGTCATCTGCAAAGAGTGATAGTTTGGTTTCCTCATTACCTGTTCTAATTCCTTTAATCTCTTTTTTTTCTCTTACTGCCAAAGCTAACATTTATAATACAATAGTGAATAACAATGGTGACAGTGGGCAGCCTTGTTTCACTCCTGATCTTATTGGTAATGGTTCTAGTTTGTCCCCATTACATGTGCTGCTTGCTGAGAGTTTTAGATAGATGCCACTGATCATTTTAAGGAAAAGCCTATTTATTCCTATCCTCTCTAGTGTTTTTAATAGGAATGGATATTGGGTTTTATCAAATGATTTTTTTCTGCATTATTGAGAGAATCATTTGATTTTGGATAGTTTGATTATTAATGTAGTTGATTATGCTAATAGTTTTCCTAATATTGAACCAGCCCTGCAATCCTGGTATAAATCCTACTTCGTTGCAGTGTGTTATCCTGGGGATGACTTTCTGTAATCACGTTGCTAATATTTTATTTAAGACTTTTGCATCAATATTCATTAGTGAAATTGGTCTATAGCTTTCTTTCTCTGTTTCACCCTCCCTGTTTTAGCTAATTTATTGACAGATATTTGGGCAAAATAACTACTAATTATTGCTCTAATTTTCTCTTCAATGGTATAATGCTCTCCCTTTTCTTTTTTGAGACTAACAATTTGATTTTCTTCTTTCCTTTTTCTAATCAGATTAGAAAAGTTTTATCTCTTTTGTTTTTTTTTCATAAAACCAGTATTATGTATTAATTCAAGAGTTTTTTTCAGTTTTATTAATCTTTTTATTTTCAGAATTTCAAATTTTGTATTTAATTGCGTGTTTTTAATTTGTTACTTTTCTAGCTTTTTTAGTTGTAAGCTCAATTCATTGATCTTCACTCTCTCATTTTATGCAAGTAAATATCTAGAAATATAAAATTTCCTCTTACAACCACTTTGGCTGCATCCCACAAATTTTGGTATGTTGTATCATTGTTCTCATTCTCTAGAATCAAGTTGATTGTGTCCATGATTTGTTGTTTCACCCATTCATTTTTTAGGATTAGATAATTTAATTCCCAAGTGTTTTTGGTCTATTTTCTCCTGACCTTATATTACATTTGATTTTTATTGCATCACGATCTGAAAAAAATGTATTTAACTATTTCTGCCTTTATGCATTTGATTTCGAGTTTTTTATGCTTCAATACGTGGTCAATTTTTGTATAGATTCCATGTACTGTCAAGAAAAATAGTAAACTCCTTTCTGTCTCCATTCACTTTTCTTCAACAGTCTGTCATAACTAAATTTTCTAACATTCTTTTTATCTCCTTGACTTCTTTCTTATTTATTTTGTGGTTTGATTTATGTAGTTCTTAGAGAGCAAGTTTGAGAACCCTCACTAGCATAATTTTACTGGCTATTTCTTCTTGCATCTCTTTTAACTTTTTCTCTAGGAATAATACTTGGTGCATATTTGTTTAGTATTGATATTGTTTCATTATCTAGGGTACTCATTAGTAAAATATAGTTCCCTTCCTTATCTCTTTTAATTAGATCTATCTTTGCTTTTACTTGATCTGAGATCAGGATTGTTACCCTCCCGCCCCCTTTTTTTTTACTTCATCTGATGCATAATACATTCTGCTCCAGTTCCTTACCTTCACTTTGTATGTATCATTCTGCTTTTAATTTGTTTTTTGTAAACAGCACATTGTAGGATTTTGACTTTAAATCCATTCTGCTATCCATTTGAATTTTTTATGATCTGCACCTGGGGTAATGGTGGCACTGTCCCAAGCTTCCTATGGAGCTCTGAGCATTGACTTTGAGCACAGCATGCCCTCTTTTGTTTGTAGGGAGTAGATTTGCCTTATCTTTTCAGGAAACAGCCTGGTTTCCCAGTTTGTCTTCTGAAGTGAAACTGGAGTCTGGACTACTGATCTGTTCTTCTACTGAGCCAGGACTGAGCATCTTAGTTTCTGAACTGCTTTGTTTAAGACTCTTTCATTGGCTTTCCCAAAGTCTGTCTGAGCTGGATTGAACATTAGTTTCACCTCACTGAGACTGACCTTTCTTGAAATTTTTCCAGTCTATCTTAAGCTGGAATTGAGTGGTTTCATTCCCTCACACTCTGTTCAGAGGCTTGATTTCATGTGTTTCTTTAGGGAAACTGGGAGAGCTAGAGCACCTTCTTGACTACTCTGCCATCTTGGCTCCACATCCCAGAACAGATCAAAATCATAAAATATAAGGTTAAAATGAAATCTACTAAATATTTCTTCCTGTGTTTTTAATAGTCTATCAAAAGAACTGAAGTTCAGGGAAGTAAACTGATTTACCCAAAGTGGATGTGTTCATGTGTTTGTTAGTGGTACAACTCATCCTTAGAATTCTTATCTTCTGACTGACATTAGTGACACACTATTAATAGGAATTATCTTCTATGAAATGAAGCAATATACATAGAATCAAATGTGTTTACACAGGCAGAGCACCTTGCAAATTTTAAAGTTTTCTTTAAATGAACGCTATTACTAATAACAACAACAGCAACAATAATACTAATTAACTACAGTTATATTTGTTGCTGCATTCTGCTATTCATTAGAAACTTTAAGGAATTTCCAATGTGTAAATTTTAAAGCAATGTGGTCACAAATTTTGTTTTCCTTCTTCAATGTTCCTACCTGCTTATTTTTATTTTTCTTCTATTTTTCTACTATTACTTCTACACTAAACTTTAATTCTTTTCTACCAATTGCATTAAAACAAACACGAAGGAAGAAAATAAAGTTGTTATTTAAAAAACATATCTTCTTTCTTGTATTTGAAAAGTAATCTAAAGCACAAGTCAAACAAACCAAAACAAAAAATACACATATTGGAAGGGGAATAGTTCATTATGATGAAGGGGTAGATATTAGAAATGTTTGTAATTAGGCAAGGATATAATTTATTATTATGAAATCATAGAATGTTAAAGAAAATGAACTTATCTATTCTATTACAACTTTCCAGTTTAAATGTCTAATTTTATACTTATAGTAAAGAGATGTAAATGGTTGAATGACATACACAAGCTCATACACATGGGCTTTGATAGATGTATAATTAATTTACACTGGTCCAGATTTAATGAGTTCTTGAGTCTCATCAAACAAGAGGTCATTCTATAATCATTCATATTTTTGTTACCTATTAATTTTTCTTAAATATATGAATTTAACTATGCATATATATATATACATAAAATATGTATATATTCCTATAGTGTTAATAATTTTCAGAATCTTTTCCCCAAAGGTTGCTTATTTTATAGTACCTTGTGCACAGGTGGGGAAATGCTCTCTCCACTTAAAAGTAAAAGGACATTATAGCGATTTAACACTGCTTCATATATGAATAAATTTGTATGTTGCTTCCCCACAGAAGTATACTTCTATTCTATCCCTATTGAGTTGTATTTCTGTTCTAATAGAAAATTCCCTGTTCTCTAGAGGTTACAAAACATCAAGAGACACAATTCAATGACTAAAACAAACATTTCTCCCTGAATAATCTCATAAATGGAGCTTCTATATACGAATGTAGGATTCTTAAAAGTGATCAGGGGACTTGAATTCCCAGGTAATTTTCTTTCCTTAACCCTTTTGATTAGCAATGGGCTGCTGAGCCCACTTGGATTCATATCCATAGACTCACCAGAGATTTTTTTTCGAAAATAGAAATAGATTAATTCTGTCAATTTCCCCATGAATTTTTGAAAGTGCAAAATCCAGATTTATTCAATGATGTGACATTAATATTTTATGAGCTACCCTTTCTTGAGAAGCAGTGTAGTTCGCTTGAAATAACACAAAATTAGAATTTCAGAGACCTAGTCTTGGTCCTGATGCCGAATTATTATATGACACTAAGGAAGTCACTTGCAATAGTCCAATCTGATTTTTGGTTGCTTAACCTTATTTAAAAAAATAAGTACTTGATGTCGAAGATCCTCACAATTTTGAAAATTGTTATTCTAAGTTTCATTTTCAAGTCTTAGATTCAAATGTTTTACTTATTGATTTAGATTTTGCTTCCTGAAGAGAGACAAAGGAAAAACATTTAGATTTGCATTTTCATATGATATGGTGAAGAAAAATATTTTGGCAATATTCAAATTTACTTTACTATGTTTTCCTGATATAGATATTGAGAAAGTAATTATGGGAATAAAAGTAATGAAGCTTTGTCCCTTTATTTGTTAGACTCTGGCACAGTTCAAAAGTGCCCGTTTAAAAAATATGCCTGATGTTCATAATTTTAGAAAAGAGAAGAAGGGATCATAATAATACTTTGTTAAGCCTTTTTTACCTAAGTAAGCTCCTTAGTAACTTCAGTTTCTTATACCCATAGCTCAATCATTCAGAATTCCTTGGATAATTGACCTATAAATGATGATAATTTTCTTCTTTTCCCAGGAAAATTACTTTTAATTTTTAATTTCTTCAAAATCTAATAGGAATTGTGCAGATTACCAGGTCATTTGTTTTGGAGTTCCTATTTTAATTAGTTTTAAATTAATTACAATTTGTTCAGTGGGTATATCAAAGTGCATGTAGAAAAGTAGTAGCAAAATCACTCTAAAATTTTTGCTTATGACTCCAGAAGAATGTAAAATTAGTTCTGTATACATGTGTGTGGTGTGTATGTTAAATATGTAGTAAGAAAAATTTTCCAGATAAGTGTTTAATTTTGACATGTATTCAGAAAAGTTTATTAGACATTATCAATTTATTTTATAACTAAGTGTGATTCAGAATCATATTTATATAATGATTTTCAAGGGGAAAGGATTATTACTTTACAATTGGGAGGATGAGTAAAAAACATGTTAATTGAAGATTATTATAAAACAAAAAAAATTATAAAGGGAACAGGTGAAACTGTAACTGGTACTAATTGAAATATAATTACCTCAAACTTTGACTTGGCCATGAGTTGTTTTGAATCTCATAAAGTAAGACAGAGTACAGGAGATGTTTTTATTTGATGTTTTATGTGTTTTGATATATGATAATGGATAGATCATTCACTTGACTACATAACAAAACCTAGGAAAAAGACCCTGTGAGGATGCTATCTATTATTTTGCAAATAATTTTCACTTAACCTGAGAAATGGATGAAGCATGTGTCATTAAGGAAAAGTAATTGGGAATGACTTGTGGAAAATCCTTTAGTTTAAGATTCTTTTGTGAACTAGTCTTGAAACTTATTACCTCTATCTCATTTATACCACTATGCTTAACTTTCTATACCTAAATCTTTTCTCCCCATCATATGTTGAGATTGACATCTATATCTTGGCTTTTTTCAAGGAAAAATAATTGCAAAGGTGACATTTAAAATTGAGTGCATTATTTTTTTTCTATTTCCAAAAGAATATCAGAATAGCTTTTAGATCTATTGTGTGTCAGTGCCATTTCCTCATCTCTCAACTTTTTTTTTTTCTTTTTAGAAGAATAAGATTTTAGGATGTTACTAAAGCATAGTATTTTCTAATGAAGGAATTTCTATTAAACTGCTATAGCTAAAATCCAGGACAATTCTTCAAGGACAGAAGATTTTTTTGCTCGTCCACACTCCCTAAGTTCATTTTCATTCCCAGTTGTAAAGGCAGTATTTGCAGATTGATTAAGGCAGAATCTATGAGATTCCCAAATGAAAAGAGTTTCAAACATATGAATGTCATACCTTGTATAAGGAAATAGAATGTTTTCAATAACAGGAGCATAATTACAAGTTTCCCTTAAAGTCTGTCCTATACAATCATGGATCATATAATTCCAGAAAATATTGAAGATATCATTTTAAAGGAATAATTACATGATAGCTTACTACATACATTGTTAATTTTTCTTAGGATTTTAATATTTTTCAGAAAATAAGGATTTTTCCCAGCTTGAAAATTTTAAATGATTTTATATTGAAAATGTTAACTGCACTGTGCTATTGTTATATTATTGAATTATTCCCAAGTTCTGCAGCTCATTTTTTAAACATTGTACCCCTTGGTGCATATGTATTTTACATATTTATTTTTGAAAATTACCTCTGGTACTTTTGAATATAATATATTTTCCATGTGTTGCCTCCTTTGACATTGCCAGTTTTTATTGATAGGTGATCTTCAATCATAATTGCAATTTCTGCCTTTTTTAGTCACCTAAAGAAAAATAGATTTTGTTTTATTCTCTCATTTTTATGTTTATTTCTTTTAAATGCTTTTACTATATCCAGGAAAGAGTTGTTAATTTGTTTTTTTTATATACGTTTCTACTTTCTCTTTCTTTAAATTAGGGAATTTAATTTATTCACATTTATGATTATAATTTTTAAGTCTCTTTGTTTCTTCCCATATGGATACATATATTTGAATAAAAGGTGTAATGCTGTAATAAACTGAAAGGAAACCTTGGAGTCAAGAAGAGACAGATTCATTTCTACTTCTAATGCATACTTATCTGTAATAACGTCATGTACACATTTCAGACTGCCAGGACTTGGTCAAAGAGCCATAAATTTTTATTAGTAGAAACAGTTGTCTCCCTAAGATATCCTAATGAAAACAAAGAATCATATAATTTAGAATTAGAGCATTAGATAGTGTTTTATCAAAACCTACAGTTGTCACATAAATATATGCAACTAATTCACAACGTATAAATTATTGAGGGGAGACTTAATATTTTATGCTTTTTACTTGCATCTCTATAGAGAATAGTGTCAATAGAATGAATGTCTACTATTTTTCTCTTTCTTTTTTTTTTCTTTTTGTAAGGCAATTGGGTGAGGTGACTTGCCCAGGGTCATACAGATAGCAAGAGTTAAGATCTGACACTACATTTGAATTCTGTTCCTCCTATCCTTCCTCATTCCTCTTTCCTTTATTCTATCTACTATGTCATGTAACTGTCCCCAATTAATCTCTATTATCACGGTGGAAGGTCAGTGAAGGATATGTTTGGAAGTCCCAGATGAGTAGGTGAACACCTATGCAATTTATATCTAAGATTTTTGCTATGTGGCTATAAAATATTTATAATTAAATTTGTGCTTCATATTGTTATTACTAAATAAAGTTCAAAGAAATTTTTGAGGTAATCAAATTTAAATGACTTGCCCATGGTCACCCTGCTAATGTCTGAAGTTGGATATGAACTCAGGTTCTTTTGAACCAAAGGTTTGTGTTCCTAATCACCTAGTTGCCCAAATTAATCCTTTCAAAAAATTATCAATCCATTTGGTGGAATGGAGAAAAATGCATATCAAATTTCATAATGTACTAAGACAACCAAGAATGGTTTATATGAAACTTTTAATTTTTAATATTTATATTAAAATTTAAGAACAATATAAGATAGTCATAATTGTCCATCTATCAATTTTTCTCTTTTCAAAAGTGATTGTTGTTTGTATAACAAATTTTACATTCATTTCCTATGTTAATTTTAATTTCTTTATGTTTATTGTTATCCTCATATTAAGGAAATTTCAAGCCCAGATGTACCAAATTCTGGTTCTATAATAAGAATCTACAAAGTTCAATTAATTCTATAACTTATATTTTATTATCAAAACTATTAATTCATCTTTATACCCAGCTACCTGACTATTTGGTATAATGATGTCAAGGGCCTTCTAAAGCCTGATTCATGAAAGCAAAGAGGATCAGCAATAACAGTGGGACTACTTTGTAACATTGGTGTTTGGGGTGGGGGTAGTATACTCACAGGTAAAGTATTATGTTGATGAAGAAGAGTTTGTCAGGATATTTAAATCACTGCTAAATTCCTTGAGATTCAAGATATTTATCTCATTCTATGTTTTGGAACATTCAGAACAGCTTAATGATGCTTGATTTAATTTTAAAAGCAAGTCACATTATAATATTGTAGCTCTAATCAGCAAATATATGTTAAGTCCCTGTGCTTTGCAAGCCAGACTATTTGTGTCAGTTCCTGAAGATTCTAACAAAGGTCTTGGTTTACAAGTAGTTTGTGATGGATTTGAATATACTGACAATGAAATCACCTCTTCCCTCATTTGGCATTCTAACTTTGTGTAATGTAAACTAGGAACAATAGTAGTGTAAACAAAGCTGGAAAAATGTGTTGTTGTAAGAAGTTGAAGGGTCTTGAATGTCAGAATGAATTTATCTTTTAGGTGGCTAGTAATGGGAAGTTGTTCAACAGTCTAAAGTGTAGGTTTTATATAATTATTGCATTACATCAGGGAGAATAACCCATCAACATTCTGTAAAGGGAATAAATTAAAGGCAGAAAGACCAGAAAGGAAAGATAACTATGGCTTAAACTTAGGTGACTGCTTGCAAGGAATGTTGAGAATAAGGGATTGCTATGAGATAAAAATATAATCTTCCACATTTGGATGTGTCAAATGTAGGAAAGGAGGAAACTAATATCTTATATGATTCAAAATTTTCTGACTTTAGTGACTGAGAAGATATTTCTATAATTATAGCAATGGGGGGGGGGGCAGAGCCAAGATGGCGAACTGCAGACATCATTCTCTGTGAGCTCCTCAGATCTAGAACAAATTAAGCCTCTGAACTGGTTCTGGAGTGAGGCTTCCATCAAACACTTGGAGTACAACAAACTTCTATCAAAAATTTACTTTGAAAGAACTCTGGAGAAGGTCAGTTTCGGATGGGCAAGCAATCGGGCTGCTTGTCCCGCCAGTGTGCAGCTGGGGTGGAAGACCAGGCTGGGCAGAGCAGCAGATATTAGGCACCCAGGAAGCCCCTGGGAGATGCTGGGCCACTTTGCTCTGCTTGCAGGCAGGTGCTTTGCCAGATCTGCCTTTGGTAAAGGGCGGATTGAGAGCAGCTGACAGCATGGTCCTAGTGCGGATCTAGCCTGACCAGCACCAGATGGGAAGTCAACACCACGAACTGCCCCAGGGCAAATTAAAATGGCTGCCAGTAGTGCTTTTGATTCAGACCTCAGCTCAAAAACATGAGCAAGAAGCAGAAGAGAAGTCTCACCATAGACAGCTTTTACAAAGAGAAAGTAGGGCAGACCCCAGATCCTGAGGTTCTGAAAGCAATCCCAGAGGAAGCCACAAAGGCGGACATGAGCTGGTCCCCATTTCACAAGGCTTACTTGGAAGATTGCAAAAAGAATCTCAAAAGAGAGCTAGAAGAAGAATGGGGAGATAAATTGAGATCAGTGCAAGAAGGATATAATGCCCTACAAAAAAGATATGAAAAAGACATCAAGTCACTGAAAAACAAAATTGGGGATATGGAAAAAATCACCAACTCACTGGAAAACAAAATTGGTGAAAAGGAAAAAGTCACCCACCAACTGGAAAATAAAAAAAATGGTAAACTGGAAAAAAAATCATCAATTCAGTGGAAAAAATGGTGAATTGGAAAAAGACAACAATTCACTGAAGAACAAAATTGTTGAATTGGAAAAAGACAACAATTTACTGAAACATTAAATTGGCAAAATGGAAAAAGAATGCAATGAACCAAAAAATTCAATTGACCAGTTACAAAAGGATCTAAAAAAGCTAACTGAAGGAAATAATACCTTAAAAATTAAAATTGAACAAATAGAAGTGAATGACTCAATAAGACTTAAAGTATCAGACAAACAAAAACAAAAAAATGAAAAAATAGAAGAAAATATGAAATATCTCCTAGGAAAAACAACTGACTTGGAAAACAGAACCAGGAGAGACAATCTAAGGATTATTGGACTCCCTGAAAGCTACAATGAAAAAAAGAACCTTGATCCTATCTTCCAGGAAATCATGAAAAAGAATTGCCCTGATGTTTGAGAATCAGAAGGCAAAATCACCTTCAAAAGATTTCACTGAACACTTCTTGAAAGAGACCTCTAAATTAAAACCCCAAGGCATATTGTGGCTAAATTTCAGAACTATCGCACCAAGGAAAAGATATTGCAAGCAGCTAGAAAGAAACAGTTCAAATACCAAGGAACTCTAATTAGAATTACACAAGATCTATCAGCTTCCACATTAAAGGACCAAAGGGCCTGGAATCAGATATTCCAAAAGGCAGAATAATTTGTATTACAGCCAAGAATAAGTTATCCAGCTAGAATGAGCATTATCCTCCAGGGAAGAAGATGATCATTCAATGATACAAGAGAATTTCACCTATTTCTAATGAAAAGATCAGATCTGAACAAAAAAAATTGACCTCCAAACACAGAACTCAAGAGAACCATAAAAAGGTAAAAAGGAAAGAACTCTGGAGAACTATATTTCTACTATGGGTATCCTTAAAGAATGGGGTATAATTTGATTTTACTTTGATAATAATGGAAAAGAAATTAGAGCTGGAAGGGATATCATAATGTAAAAAAAGGGGGAAAGGAGGTAAAATAAAGTAAAAAAAGGAGGTAAAATAAGGCAAAATCTCATGAAGAGACATAGAAAATCTAATATAATTGAGGGAAAGAAGAGAGGGAGATGAGTATTGTGTAAATCTTACTCTCTTTAGATTGGGCTCTAAGAGCCCAGAAACATTTGGCTTCAAAGTAAAACTTGGCCCTCCTTATAGGGAAGTAGGAGGGAAAGGAGGAAAAGAAAGGGATAGACTAATAGACAAGTTAGGGGAAAGGTATAAAAAAAGAAAGAGGGGTTTTAAAGGGGGGGCTGTTAGAGGGAGGTGGTCATCAAAAATAAAATTCTGGGGAGGGGGAAAGGGAGAAAGGGGAAAGGGAAGAGAAAAAATATCTTTGGGTAAATAAAATGGCAGGAAATACATATATAGTTATTTTAACTGTGAATGTGAATGGGATGAACTCTCCCATAAAACAGAAGCGGATAGCAGATTGGATTAAAATCAGAATCGTAAAATATGTTGTTTACAAGAAACACATCTAAAACATAGAGATACATACAGAGTGAAGGTAAAGGGCTGGAACAGATTTTTTATGCTTCAGGTGAACAAAAAAAAAACAGGGGTAGCAAACCTTATCTCAGATCAAGTAAAAGCAAAAATAGATCAAATTAAAAGAGGTAAGGAAGGAAACTATATTTTACTAAAGGGTACCATAGACAATGAAGCAGTATCAATACTAAACATATATGCACTAAGTGGTATAGCATCCAAATTCCTAGAGGAAAAACTAATAGAAATGCAAGGAGAAATAGACAGTAAAACTAAGGTAGTGGGGTATCTCAACCTTGCTCTTTCAGAATTGGATAAATCAAACCACAAAATAAATAAGAAAGAAGTTAGGGAGGTAAACAAAATGTTAGAAAAGTTAAGTATGATAGATCTCTGGAGGAAATTGAATGTCAATAGAAGGGAGTATACTTTTTTTCTCAGGGGTCATGGAACTTATACGAAAATTGATCATGTGTTAGGTGAATGAGTACTAGAACTAGTACTAAAAGTACTAGAGAGCATATGGATGATGGGAACTTTCCTTAAAAGAATAAGTAATCTACAACTTACAGTAAACATTATTTTTGAGAGAGAAGCTGGATGCATTCACAGTAATATCAGGGGTGAAACAAAAATGCCCATTATCAACACTATTATTCAACATTGTACTAGAAATGCTGGGTTTATCAATAAGAAAAGAAAAAGAAATTAAAACAATTATAATAGGCAATGAGGAAATAAAAATATCACTTTAATCCCTTGCAGATGATAAGATGATATACTTAGATAATCCTAGAAAATGATCCAAAAACCTACTGAAAACAATTCATAGTTTTAACAAAGCTGAAGGATATAAAATAACCACACAAATTATCAATATATCTATATATAACTGAAAAGCCTATCAGTCAGAGATTAAAAGAGAAATTTCATTTAAAATTACTGCAGACAAAGTAAAATACATGGGGTGTCTACCTGCCAAGACAAACTCAAGAACTGTATGAACACAATTACAAAACACTTTTCACACAAAATTACATTTATATAATTGGAAAAAATATACCTACTCACGGGGTTTAGCTAATTAGGCTAAGCTAATATTAGCAAAATGACAAATCTGCCTAAATGGGTCTACTTTTTCAATGTCATACCAATCAATCAGTCAAGAAATTATTTTATGGAACTCCAAAAAATTAATAACAAAATTTATCTTGAAGAAAAAAAGATCAAGAGTATCAAGGGAATTAGTGAAAACTGCATAAAGGATGATGGCTTAGCACTAACAAACTTAAAACCTTATTGTAAAGCAACAGTCATCAAAACCATAAGAAATAGTGATGGATCAGTGGAATAGATATGATATACACAACATAATAATAAAGGCATATAACAATCTAATATTTCATAAGCCTCAAATCTCCCACTTCTGGAATAAGAACTCACTATTTGGCAAAAATTGCTTGGAAAATTGGAAAATAATGTAAGAAACTCAGCATAGATCTACATCTCACACCCCACAGTAAAATAAGTCAAAATAGTAACATGATTTTGGCATAAAGAATGACACCATAAACAAATTAGGAGAATAAGGGATACTTTACCTATCAAATCAATGGAGAAGGGAGGAATTTATGACCAAAGAGGAACTAGGGAATATTATGTAAGACAAAATGGACAACCTTAATTAAAAAAAAATAAAGTTTTTGCACAAACCAAACTCAACAAAAACAAGATTAAAAGGGAATTATAGGGGCAGCTAGATGGTGCAGTGGATAAAGCACCAGTCCTGAACTCAGGAAGATCTGAGTTCAAATCTAGTCTCAGACACTTGACACTTCCTAGCTGTGTGACCCTGGGCAAGTCACTTAACCCCAACTGCCTCAGGGAAAAAAAAGAAATTATAAAGCTGGAAAAAATCTTTCCAGCCAATATTTTGATAAAGTTCTTATTTCTAAAATATATTTAAAAAACAGTGTCAGATTTATAAGAAAACAATTCTTTCTCCAATTGATAAATGATCAAAGGAAATGAACAGAGAATTTTTAGATGACAAAATTAAAGCTATTTATATAAAGTTAAAGGAAAAAATGTTCTAAATTACAATTGACTTGAAAAAAGTAAATGGAAACAGTTATGATGTTCCACCTCATACCTCTCAGATTGGCCAAGATGGCAGGAAAATATAATGATAAATGTTGGAAGGGATGTGGGAAAACTGGAATACTAATGCAATGATCCAATCATTCTGGAGAGCCTTCTGGAATTTTGTCCAAAGTTCTATCAAAATGTGCATACCCTTTGACACAGCAATACCATTACTGGGCTTGTATCCCAAGGAAATCATAAAGGAGGGAAAAGGACCCATATATGCAAAAATATTTGTAGCTGCTCTTTTTGTGGTAGTAATGAATTGGAAAAGGACTGGATGCCTATCAATTGGAGAATATCGAATCAAGTTGTGGTACATGAAGGTAATGGAATATTATTGTTCTGTAAAAAGCAATAAACAAGATAATTATAGAAAGGCCTGGAAAGGTATACATGAATTGATGCTGAGCTAAACAAACAGAAACAAGAATACATTGTGCACAATAATAGCAAGAATGTGCAATGATCAATTCTGAAAGACTTGGTTCTTCCCAGTAATTTGGTGATTCAAAGCAATTCCAGTACTTTAGACAGAAAATCCCATCTGCATCGATAAAAAAGAACTAAAGTGATTGAATGTAAATCAACACATGCTATATTCATTTTTTTTTCTGTTTTTTTTTTCTCTCTCAAGGTTTTTCCCTTTTGTTCTGTTTTTCTCTCCCAATAGGATTCATAAAATGATGTGTATTACAAATATATAACCTTACTATAATAAAATATTTTATCATTCTGTGATTATAATAAAAATTTAGTTGGTAGAAAAACCAAAATGAAATCCAGTACAACCTTCATATTTATATTTTCCTGCCATTTATCTATCAATAAAGATGAAAAATGACTGAGCCATCCACTTACTTTCTTATCTTTATAAAAATATGTGTTTATATGGTTCATATAAGTGTAGAGCATATGCTGGATGAAAATATTAGACAGGGAAAGGCAAGCTTTTGATGATTAATTCTGTAGCAGATCACATTTTAACCATTATATAAATGTCTGAAAAAATTAAGAATGCAAGCTGTCACTAGATCTATTTTTTACACTACATATATATATATATATATATATATATATACATAAAATTGTATATTTAATTTATGTAGTCAATTATGTAGATACATGTATTTGTATATATACTCTTTTTAAATATAATGCATACATTGTTTATTGACTCATAATATGAGTGAAGAAAGCTAGTGTATATATAATGCACACATTGTTTATTGACTATAATAAGTGAAGAAAAATCTTTTTTCTTCAGTAAAATAACTGCCATTCCATTAAGTTTGATGCTACTCAATTATTGACAGTTGCACTCAGATGACATGACACAAACATGGCATACACATAACATATAGGAATTTTTCCAAAAAATGGACAGAAAGCACACAGGATGAGAAGGGCCAGGTAATTTATCATCTGCACCCAAAGAGTATAGCAGAAAAAACAATGGACCTAAGAAAGAACTAAGCAAAGATAACAATATTAACAAATAAAATAAACAAATGCAAAATCTTTGACTTTCCAGTTCTTGATATAAGTCTAATTGTATAATATAATTGCATTAGTATAAACTATATATTATTCATATTTAATTAGGTATTAACATTATATAATTAATTGTTTTATAATTATATTACATATAATTATAAATTTGATATATAATTAGCATCATATAATTAACAGAATGTTATTGAGTGAATCAAGAGTAACACAGAGTATAGAACACAAGGTCTGTCTAGAATAATTATCCATATGAGTTGAAATCTAGCCTCAGACACTTACCAGATTTGTGACCCTGGGCAAGTCACTGCACCTTCTTTACCTTGGTGTTCTTAAATGATCTGGAGAAAGAAATAGCATGCCAATCCCATATGTTTGCCAAGATACCCCAAATGGATTCATGAAGAGAGGGACATGATTGAAAAATAACAAAAATAGTGTATTGGATTAATACAGAGACTTTGAGGAAGTCTTAATAAAGAGGGATATAAAATTAATTGCCTTTAACTCTTACTGATTCAGAAACTGTTAAAATGACATATCTGCAACTTGCCCAGAAACTCTTTTCCAGGTATCAGGAAAAATTAGGTGTCTTCCAAAATCTCACTAATTTATTTTATGAAAGAGCATAGTCTAAAATTCAGGTCTTCAAATTCCCATGACAGTGCTTGTTCTATTTGTTATTTGTATGTTTGTTCTTGGTAATAAGAACATTAATTTATATCAAGAAAGGAGCTTAGAGATAATTAATGTTAGTCTTTAATATATGTTTGAAAAATTCATAACCAAAAACAAGCAATTCAAAGAGCTGGAAAGAGGCAGAAATACCTCCTTACTCCAAACTCAAACTATGCAATCCTGACTTCATGAAAACCAGCTATCTATTCATTACGAACACTGAACACATCACCTTTGGTGAAAGAGTATAAAGGGGAAAGTCAAGCTTTTGCAAATGACATTCCATAATAGACTACATTTTTTGGCTACACAGATTGACTATATAAATCTTATAGTATTTTAATTCTGATTATTGTTTTAGTGATAAATTCAATTCTTAAGTGGTTACTTTCAAAAATATGTTATTAAGGAATATATTAATGCTATATAAAATGCCTTAAACTATGCAAAACATAAAATTTTATTCTTTGATTATCTAAATATGTTTTATCAAATAATATATAAAACAGAGAGGCATACTTTTAAAAGGTATTTGCAGCAGCTTATGGAAATTGTCAAGTTCATAATCCACAGAGGTAATAAAAGAGATTTTTATAAATCAAAAATTCTTAACATTTTTTGATGTTTGGTTTGATGGGCAGGTAGACACAGATATCATATAAAAATAATGTTTTAATACATGAAAATATGAAACAAAAGCTTACAAGTTATGGTGAATTTTTATTGTTACAATATTTTTTCTAAAAATGCACACTCCCTAAATGATGGACACCTATACACATTCTAGTTTGAAGACTATATTGTATTTCTGATCTCATGAATAAGGATATTCCCTCCAAAGATAGAGGTAAATAATTCATCTACTGTTAACTATCTTGTGATTCTTAATCTGCAAAAAGTTCACCCAACATTCTAGAGAAATTCCCATTTTGCTCTTGACCTCATAAGTTTACCTACTGAGCATAATCTTTTCCTCACTTTATAAAACTGTTGCCAGTTTCTTGACAATATCATAGATTCTTGGCATATATTCCCTTTTGGATGCTAAATGATTCTTTACTGACCTTAGAATTCCATGGCTTATAATCGTCTACCAACATTGGAAGAATATTAGTATTAAAAAGTGTTATATGTCTTGGTAAGGTTCATTGTTATTCACATGAATTTTGCTTAATTATCCATTTTATTTTAATTTATGATGAAAGAAATTCCCACTTATAATGGACAAATGGGCATTTAGCCATTTGAAGCAAGGGTGTCTAATAGCTTTTCATACTACATGTTGCATCTTTGTTCAACTCTAATTATTAGGAATTTTTTTGTTTATTTTTCCTGGCATCATTTTTTTTAAATCTTTACTCATTGCTCCATATTCTTTCCCTTGGTTCTGAAGGTCTATCATATGATAGACCTTCAAAACTTGAAAACAGATATTCTTCCCCATCTGAGTCTTCTCCAGGTGAAATAAGCTCAGTTCACTCAACTGCATCTTATGTGGCAAGAATTATTTTTTAATTTTTATTTTAATTTTTAATTTTTAATTTTTTTCTTATTTATACATGTAGAGTAACTTTTTTAAGAAACACATTTCTTCATGAATCATGTTGGGAAAGAAAAAATCAGAACAAAAGGGAAAATGCATGGGAAAGAAAAAAAAATAAGAAAAGGGAATATTGATGAATTTGTTCAATTTGATTGACATTCACTCTCCATAATTGTTTTCTGGATGCAGATGGCTTTTTCTATCCAGAATTGGTTGGGATTCCCTTGGATCACTCAATCACTGAAAAGAACTAAATTATTTCATAGGTGATCATAACACAATCTTGCTGTTATTGTGTACAATGCATTCCTAGTTCTGCTTGTTTTGCTTAGCATCAGTTCATGCAAATCTTTCCAGGGCTTTCTAAAGTAAACTTTATCATTCTTCATAGAACAATAATATTCCATTACTTTCATGTACTACAACTTATTCCGCCATTCCCCAATTGATGGGCATCTACGTATTTTTCATTTCTTTGCTACCACAAAAAGAGCTGCTACAAACATTTTTGCATGTTTGTTCCTTTCTCTTCTTTCTGATTTCCTTGGCATACAGTCAGTAATAGCACTGCTGGCTCAACGGGTACCCACAGTTTGATAGCCCTTTGGTGCATAGTTCCAAATTTCTCTCCAGAATGTTTGTATTATTTCACAACTCTATTCACAATGCATTAATGTCCTAGTTTTCCCACAACCCCTCCAATATTTATCTGCAAATATTGTCTTTGCAACTGTGAATGAAAATGTGCAAGGAATGGTAGGCCACTAAAAAACTTCTGTCCTTGAAGAATTATCCTGGATTTTAGTTACGGTTGTTCAATAGAAATTCCTTCATTAGAAAATACTAGGAGGTTTATCAAATACTAGATTATCATAGTCATTGATCATAATGTTATGTGTATATAATCTATTCCACTAATCCACCATTCTATTTCTTGGGCAGCAACAAATGCTTTTGATGATTGCTGCTTTATAATACAGCTTTAAGTCTGGTACTACTAGGCCACCATCCTTTGTATTTTTTCATTAATTTCCTTAATATTCTTGACCTTTTTATTTGGCAAGAACTCTAAGCTCTTCATCATCCTGATTATTCTTCTGTTTTTTAAAACTGAATTGCTCAAAATTGAATACAATAATTCATATGGAGTCTGGTATAATAGAATACATAGAAACCATTACCTCACTATTCCTGGAAGTTGTACCACTTTTAACACAACCTTAAATTATATTCAAGGTCCTTATATTGTTGGTTTGCTTGATTTTACTACTACCTTATACTGCTTATTCTCATTGAATTCAAATCTAACAATCCAATCCAATCTTTTGTTTTTCTCCAGAAGATTTGATATCTACTGATAACTCCTCCATTTTATCCTTGGGCAACTAATCCTCTTGTACCCAACTTTAAGATTTTAAATTAGTGCTTAATGAACTTACTAGGATTAGATTCAACCCAATGGTCTAGCGGGGGAAGAGTTTTTGAGACTCTGAGTCTGCAATGTAGTATATTCACTATCACTTTCTAATGGATTTAATGAGTAGACTTTCTATACCTTTATCTAAAGCATTGATAAATCTATATAAACTAGCAAAGAGTCAAAGTCACTGTACTATTGTAATGAAGATTATCTGACATGGTGATATTGAACCATAAGCAAGTCTTATCACATTACTATTAATCATAAAATACTATGGTCAGTAGAGACATAAAAATGAAAATTGTCTAAGGAGAGATGGAAATATTCATGGTTATATGCTATAATAACCAAGGAATTTTATAGAAGCAAGGAAATTCCAAAGAGAAATATAAATGCCTTCTTCCCTGCTCTTTGCCCCCAAAAGTCTGTTGGCTAGTAGAGTGAGGGATAATGGATGCAGACTGTGTTTTTTTTTTTTATTATTCACATGATATCAATTGATATAGAGATATAAAAGGAAGGTCCCTAGAATGGTGTTTGAAATCCCTATAGTGGAGTATAAAAATGTGTTATATCAGATAGTCAAGCATAGATGAATTATAATAGATATAATTGGGTGATATATATTCAAAATGCAGTGTAAATGTAAATACTAATAATAATTAACAATAATAAAAGTTAACATTTATGTAACACTTTAAAAGTTTACAAAGCACTTTAAATTAACTAATTTTGTCTATATAACAACCTTGGCATGTAGGTGCACCTCATCCCCATTTTACAAAATAAGTAACTGAGGCATACTGAGATTAAATGATTTGTCCAGGGTCACACAGCTAGTAAGTGTTCAAGGCTTGATTTAAAATTGGTTTTCCTGACTCCAGCCCAATGCTCTAACTTTTTAGTAAGCCATCTTTGTATATTATTATTGAGAGCAGGGAATTATCGATATTTCATATTGTGTCACTATTGCTAAGTTCACTGCATTTTGGACAAACTAGATACTAATACATGTATGTAAAAATTAAATATATGTATATATTTCATTTTTTGTTCATTTTTTCCATTGGTACAATAATCCTTAAAGTTTGTGATTGTATCTTCTACTTAATTAAATTTCAACTACGATGAACACCAAAAATCGATCTATAAAGACCTTCAGCTGTTGGGTTTGGCAAAGTGTGGAGCAAAAAAAACAAAAAACAAAAACAAAAACAAAGCTTCTGCCAGGTTCATTGTGAGGAGGAAAATAAGGTATTAATTTTAAAATATTTTATAAACCTTAAGACATTATATAAAGGCTAGTTATGTCATCACCATATTCATCAAAGACTATCATAAAATGAAGGAAAGAATATATTCTCAAGGTTTGTATGTGAGTGCAAATTCTGATTTTTCTTTAATGCATAACTAGTAATAAATAGTTTCAACATTTTTCATTGCTGTTGTCTATAAAAATAATAACAACAATAAAATATGCTTTAATGGGAAGTTTTTCCCAATTTTAAGAAGCTATATACTCACTTTGATGAGGATTAAATATAAGTAAATATATATTTAATCAGAAATTCTTTAGGCAAAAAGACACAAAATGAGAAATTTGGAAAATGCTTATATCTCTAAAACTTCATTAATTAAAATCAATTAGGATAATATATGAGATACATAAATCATTACTGACCTTATTCCAAGTAGCATTGATACTGCTTTATAAAGTTACTGCCTATGATGAATATCATATATTATGAGAAGACATATTTTTTGGTATATGATATGACTAATCTTACTGATGACATTTCTTAATCTATTTATTTTACTTTATGTAATTAAGGTAAAGCTAGTTTGATATCTTTCTGTTCTGAAAGAACACTTATTATAATTGCTTTTCCCTTTTTTGATTAACAAATGTTCTTTGTCAATCTCCTGTCCATTCTTTCAATTTAATTTACTTCTCTTTAAGTTTATACTGTGCCCCTTGTAAAGATTAATAGAAAAAAGACATTAAGTGCTCCTAAAGTAAATAGGTGAAAGAAATAATAGAAACACATAATATTTTTGCTTTTAATTTGATAGTATTTGAAGATGCTCATTGTGCCAAATATTTTAAGGTTAAATCCTTAACATTCTTCCAGAATCATATCCTCCACTGAGAATATAAAGCTATCTTTAATTTCTACACACAATTTCAAAAGCTTGAAAATATTATGTTTATCACTCCCTCATAATAGAGTTCAAATTTTGGATTCTAAAAAATTAACAAGAACTCCCATACCTTTGTGCTACATGTTTATGTGGGTCTGTGTTGAACACAGGAACTTATGCAAATTAAGTCCCAAATAATATTGGCTATGTCATAGATACCCAAAAATAAATATGGACATTTATTTCATATTCCAGTGAAATGACAATCATATTATTGTGAATAACCACTACAGTGACTATTGATGCCCACAGATTCAGGGATTTTTGTTGAAAACACCAATATTTTCTTATTATAAGAAAAATAAAAGACAAAGACACATATTTAGAGGGAAAATGAGAGGAAGTCAAAAACTTTACTTTTTCATCAGATAAATCCCCAAAGGTTGCACAAATGGCATCAGAAAAATACAAAATAAAAAATGTAACGTATTAACTGAAATCAAAAGAAGATTACATTATCCTTACAAAAATCATTAAGAATAAACTTAAATGAAACATATGTTAAAAATATTATAGCATATAGATAAATACTCCAAAGGAAAAATACAGAATTGGAAAAGACATTTGAAATAATACAATGATAATAAATAGAGATTTTAATGTTTTTCTCTAAGTTAACCAGATCTAACAAACACACAAAAAAGGAAGATATAGTAGTGAATAAATGGTTATAGAATTTAGAGTTAAAATATTTATGGTGCTCCTTGAATAGTGCCACCCACTAAGAAACATGAACATATCTTAGAAGAAAGATATTTTTATTTTAAAAAAAACAGATAACAGTTACTAGGGCAGATAAAATAGTAAATATAAAAAGCATAAGTACAGATCATAATAAAATAAAAATAGCTGTCAAAGGAATATAAACACAATTCAGAAACAAACCAAAAAAACATGGTAAAGAAACCTTAAATAAAAGATGAGTGTATAAAAACTACAAACTACAAATAAGACTGGAAAACAATAATTATTAGAATAAAACACAATTTAAGAGATATAGGATGTGTTTTCATATAGTTACCTGATGAAATATTTTAATTTTCAAAATATTTAGTAAAAATAGTAAATGAGAAAATAATGGCTTATACATTTTTAAATTAAAAAATCAATTGATAAAACTCATTGCATGATGATATCAAGAAAATTAGAGGGAAAATACACAAATTAGAAATTTGAAGGACTATAAAACTTATAAAACATATCTAATTCTTTTAAAAGCTTAATAAAACTTGTATAAACAACTAGTCAACCTAGTAGTTGAAAATGAAAAGAGAAAATTAACAAAAGAAAATTTTAAAAAATGAACTAAGAAGAAAAGAAGAAAAATTAAAGAACAATTAGATACTGATCCATACATTTTGGAAAGCAATTTGGAATTTTGCCCAAAGACTTATTATACTACATACTCTTTGAACCAGTAATGTCACTATTTGTTTTATTTCCAAAGATAATTAGGAAAAAAGGAAAATAAAATATATTTTAAAATTGGATAATTTCTATTCTAAAATCTTTATAACAGTTCTCTTTTTGGTAGCAAAGAATTTGAAACTGCAAGGATATCCATCATTTGGGGAGTGGCTGAACAAGTTCTGGTAAATTATGGTAATTGAATACTACTGTGCTATAAGAAATGATGAGCTCAGTAATTTTAGATAATCATGGAAAGACTTGTAGGAAATAGTGAAGAGTGAAATGAATAGAATCAAAAGAACACTGTATGTAGTAACAGTAAATATTATTTAAAAAAAACTGAGCAATTATTTTGAGTGATATAAATACTAAAATTAACTATTAAAGAACACATGAAGAAATATCCTGTCTGCATTCAGAAAAAAACAACCAATATATGCACGTCTGTATAGAATAACTTTCATTTACATAAATTTTGCATATATTTGTATATTTTACACACACATATATACATACATGCTTATCTTTCTGTTTAAAATCTATATCTCTATCTATAGATATGCCTATTTGCATCTAATGTTAGCCATCTCTAGGGTAAGGGAAAGGAAGAAAAAGGAAATGTATGTTATAATTTTATTGTATATTTGAAAGGAATAGCATGCTGTGTATAGCAGATTTGCAGTTTCACTGCGATGATATTTTTATTATACTGTTAGGGAAATATTAATGGAAATGTTTTATTCCATAGATTTAAAATAAAATAAAAGTAATCAGAATGTAAAATTCATTGTCATATAACAACAAATCTGAGTACACCAAAAAGCATGAACTGCAAAATAAATAAGTAGATAATTAGATATTCAAACTAATAGAGATTTCAAGTAATTTATTTTAAGGGAATATAGTAGTTATTAAAGAGTGATAAAAATGATTCAGATCAATTTCTATAATTAATGAAATAAAAAAATATCCTAGAATGAACACAAAATTGAGAAAAAGTATATTAAAATTACATTAAAATGTCATGCAATTATACAAAACATAATTATATAAAATATGTATAAATAAAGGGAATTTTAGACCAATATCATTAATTAATATCACCACTATGATTGTAAGTAGAATATTGTTTAACTAAAAGTCTACAGCAATTTTTCTAATTACTCATTGTAATCAAGTTGACTTTATGTCAGGGTTGGAAGGATGATTAAACATCAGATATAAGCTAATATAATTAATCATATTAATAGTTCCTACATCCAAATCTACATAATTACTTCTATAAAGGCAGAAAAAATGAAAAATAATAAAACAACATATTCATGCTAAAAATCCACAAATTGTCACCATAAATGATCTATATTTAATATATTTAGAGATACTTGAAGCTAAAAATGAGCTTTATGTATAATGAAGGGATACTAGAAGTTAACCCAAGAAATATAACAAAGTTATTCAATAAAGATATAGGAGTATTAACAATAGCAATGAGATTACATAAAAATTAATTTCAAATTCTAGGTAAAAAGTAAACTAATCTCCATGATAAACTAGTTTGGTTAGAAAATCCTAAGGGATTACCAAAGGAAATTATTGAAACAATCAATAGCTGAAGTAAAATTTCAAACTACTTGAGAAACTCACAAAATATTGGTAGCATTTTTAATAATTGTTTTCAACTTTTACCCTTGCAAAATCTTGTGTTCTAAATATTTTTCCCTCCCTTACTTCCATCCTTCTTCCTTAAACAACAAGTTATCCAATATAGATTTAACATGTTCAGTTCTAAACATATTTGCCTTTTATCATGCTGCACAAGAAAATCATATCAAAAAAGGAATAAAAAGAAATTTAAAAATCCACCAGCAGCAAATGGTGAAAATCCTATATTATGATTTACATTCAATCACCACAGTCCTATTTCTTCATGCAGATGGTTCTCTTCATCACAAGTCTTTTGGAACTGGCCTAAATCACCTCATTGGTGCAAAGAGCCAAGTCCATTAGAGTTGATCATTACATAATCTTGTTCCTGTGTATAAAATTCTCTTGGTTCATATATCATAAGTGATTTAGTCATTCCACACTGATGGGTATCCACTCATTTTTCAGTATTTTTTGGCATTATAAAAGGCATTGCTAAAAACATTTTTGCACATGAAGGTCTTTTCCCTTTTTTAAGGATCTCTTTAGGTTATAGACCCAGAGAAGATTCTGCTGGATCAAAAGGTATAGACAGTTTGATAGCCCTATGGCCATAGCTCCAAATTGCTCTCCAGAATAATCGGATCAGTTCACAACACCATCAGTGTTTTAGTATTAGTGTCTCAGTTTTCCCAAATCCCCTTCAATATTTATCATTATCTTTTCCTTAGTCATCTTAGCCAGTGTGTAGTGGAACCTCAGAGTTGTCTCAGTTTGGTTTTCTCTGATCAATAGTGATTTAGAGCATTTTTTTCATATGACTAGAAATAACTTGAATTTCTTCAACTGCAAATTGTTCATATCCTTTGAACACTTATCAATTAGAGAATATCTTCTATACCTGTAAATCTGAGTCAACTCTGCATATATTTTTAACAATGAGATTTTTATGAGAGCCTTTTGGTGTAAAATTTTTTCCCAATTTTTTGCTTCCTTTCTAATTGTAGTTGCATTCATTTTTCTTCTACAATAACTTTTAAATTTAATATAATCAAAATTATCAATTTTGCATTTTATAATGTTCTCTAGTACTTCTTTGGGCATAAATTCCTTTCTTCTCCACAGATCTGAGAGTTAAACTATTCCTTGTTCTACTTTGCTTAGAGTATCACCCTTTTTTTCTAAATAATTAATTGATTTCATCCTTATCTTGGTATAAGATGTTAGGTATTAGCCAATGGCTAGTTTCTGCCATACTATTTTTCTATTTTCCCAACAATTGTTTGTCAAATAGTGGGTTTTTATTAAAACATCTGGAGTATTTGGGTTTATCAAACACTAGATTATTATAGGCATTGACTATTGTGTCTTGTGAACCTAACTTGTTCCACTGAACCATTATTCTATTTCTTACCCAATACCAAATGATTTCGATGACTGATGCATTATAATATAATTTTAAATCTGATATTGCTAGACCAATTTTATTTTCATTTTTTATTAATTCTCTTGAAATTTTTCATTAATTCCCTTTTGTTCTTTCTGATGCATTTTGTTATTTTTTCTAGCTCTATAAAGTAATTTATTGGCAGTTTAATTGTTATGACACTGAATAAGTAGATTAATTTAGGTAGAATTGTGATTTTTATTACATTAGCTCAGCCTACCTATGAGCATTTGATAATCTTTCAATTGTTCAGTTGTAACTTTATTTGTGTAAAAACTTTTGTATTGTGTTCCTATATATATATATATATATATATATATATATATATATATATAGTTACTGACTTTGTTCTGGAAGATATACTCTCAAATATTTTATATATTATATTATATTAATTATCTACAATTATTTTAAGTAATTTTTTCTATCACATTTTCTATCACATGTAGAAATGCTGATGATTTATGTGGATTTATTTTGTATCCTGCAACTTTGTTAAAGTTGTTAATTGTTTCTTGTAGTTTTTATTTTGATTCTCTAGGATTCTCTTATTATGTCATCATATCATCTATAAAAAGTATCAATTTTTTTTCCTCATTATCTGCTCTAATTCCTTCAATTTCATTTTCTTCTCTTATTGCTAAAGCAAACATTTCCAATATGGCATTAAATAGTAATGGTGATAGTGGCCAGCCTTGTTTCACCCTTGATCTTATTGGGATTGCTTCCAATTTGTCCTCATTATATATGTCACGTACCAATGCTGAATTGTTTATCTTCTTCCTCTTTTTTATTTTATTAATTTTTACATGTTTCTGCTTTTTTCTATCTCTGTCTTCTTATCTCCTTCCTTTCCTCTCTCTATCCTTCCCTTTCCACCCCTCTCATCTCTGAGACTGGTTATTTTACTGTTGGATATCTTCGGAATTTTATTTGGATGATTTTTGGTATGGCTTATTTGGAAAATTTTGTGGTTCAATATGTTGCAACAACTCAGAAAATTTGAGTCTTGAGTGGTTCCATGTGGAAAGGAAAATTTGGAAAGATTTTTCCAATTATTTGGTTAGATCACCTTTGCCTGAGGGAATTACATATTTTTTTTCACTTAAAATAGCTTAATTTCTTACCTTAAAGAGGTGTGTAGTTTGTTCCAGATCCCTAAATCCTCCAGGAGAACTTCACATATCTGAAAAACTAAATTAGGACTATGCAAACCAGTAAACTCGCATGCTCTGATCTTTTAGAGAATTCTATGAGTTTATCCCATCCATTTTCTATTTAACAGTGGTATAAAACAAACTTGTTCAATCTCTGGGGCTTTGCTTGCATATTCCTTCATGCAACATGTGCCACCATAGTTTTATGCCTCTGTAAAAGTGTATTTCTCCCCAAATTTGTATTTGGCTTTCATGTTACTATGTTAATGAATGCAATTTTCTGCTTTCTTTAACTCCACCTACCTTCCCTACATGGATGTAGAAGGGGGAAAATAGATTCAATCACTTCTGCATATCATGTATAGACGTATAGTGCTGTTAACAGGGCAGAGTTAACCCTTGAAATATGTTTTTTGTGCTGGTTACTTCATTGATTACATAATGCATCCTGAAGCAGATTTATTTAAACATTCCTTTTACTAGATAGAACTTTAGTATAGTAAAAGAAAAATAGTTTTCTTCAATGGTATTTTTTAACACACAGCTTCACAGGAGGGATAGAAAAAATTCCCATAAGCAGTTTTGGCATTCCTAAAATAGAATTTACAAGCCAATCCACTGAAAGAAATACTTCTCTAAACATTCCTATCCATAATGACTTCTTTTATAATTACGCTGTGGGCTTATTTTAAACACCTTGATGATTCTTAGGCCTTTTACTTTCCTTGCCACTAAACTCTTATATGTGCTTTGCCCAAATTATAGCCACTTTCTAGTACTCCTTCACTTCTCTATTTACATCCCCATCATTGATACAATTTTTGAAATACAATTAGGTCTGAATAAAGGTTCCCCCCCCTCCTTTTTAAATTCTAAATTCCTGAACTTCTGATATTTATACTCCTCATCCTGGGCTAAATTGGATTCTTAGCAAAATCTCCATAATTATATGTCATGTCTCTTTAAATATGCTATAATCTTGAAAAGCAAAGTGACTATAAATTATACTTAGTTTTGTATACTACCATATTGTAGATGCTCAATTACATTTTGTTCAAATATTTTTATTTGTCTCAAATTAAAATATAACTCAGAGACTAGATATATTTGAATTCTGAGCTGTTAAAAGAAATATTATCAGTATAAATCTTAACCTAATCACATTAAATTAATGTGATTGGGTTAATTTCTAAACAATCTAAACAAAGGTTAATGTGATTAGGTTAATGTCTAAATTTTTAGAAACTTCTCTGTTTGCTTCAACTCTACTAAAGGCATCAGTCATCTGTCCTGAGATGGATTTGTGGTATCTGTTATGTGTGTGGGGAGAGGGGAAAAGGGCTAGAGGTTGGAGTGGGAGGAAGAATCTTTGTATAGTATTCCAGCATCTAGAACAGCAGCCTGGTATATCTAATATTATCAGCATTGGAATTCCTGCCTTGGGGCCTGTGTTGTCCTGATTGGTAAGTACATTATGTGGTCACAATTTCTAGCTATCTACATAGGCATTGCATATTGCCTTAGCTTTCTTTTTCTTGTAATCAATCTTGCCTCTCCACCATTTCCTTAGCCATACCTTTTCTAGCTCTTGAATTATAATAAAATAAATGTTGCTATTACATTTGGAAAGGGAAACCTCCTTTTGGCTCTACTGATCATCTCTCTTACTTCAGAAACTAAAACACCTTTTTGCCCCAACTCCACTATATATATGTAGTTTTTTTCCTTATTAAAATATATATTTCTCCAGGACAGATATTGGTTTGCTTGTATATTCATATTCCTAGCATTTAATACAGCAGCCTACATATACATGTATACATTTGCTTTGTCATTCAATTCATTTACAAATACTTGACATTTAAGAAATGCTGTTGAATGAATGAAATTAATCATTGGAGAGGACACTGTAAGAATTAGAAAATGTGAACCCTTCAATGCATAACAGTACAAAGATAATGGTAACTGATATCAGTCATGAAAGTTAAATGATACCATATTCTCCTTCTGGACTAATTTTATTATCAAATTGAAGCTTGTATAATTAGATAATGATTATATATATATATATGTATTCAATAAATTAAAAATAATTGGAATAGTATAAAGCTACCAAGGGTGAGGTGGAATACTATAAAGCTACCAAGCGGGTAACTGAAGATATTTCAGAGTGGCAGATTTTTAAACTCTTTCTTGATAATGTCAGATTTTGAAACTATTTATTACTTAGTAAAGAGAAATAAGAAAAACAAATCTCAGGAGGAAATACTCTTTGATTCTCTACTTCAGATCCTTTTTTTCCCTCTGTGTTTCGGATCTATATTGCATAATCTTCCTTTGATCTTTTCTTAAACTGAAGGCAGATAAGAAATGATGGTAGGGGAAGCAACAGAACAGAAGCAATATATGACTGAGAAGTGGGTAGACATATAATAATGATGATTAATTTAATTTTTTATGTTGCTTTATATTTTTTTGTTTTCCTATATGATGATGATGAATCTATGAATGAAAATAAATTTTAATATATACATATTATCATATCTCTTCAGTGGCTTGCTTGTTTCATATTTATAAACATCAAATGTTTTCTGAAGTTTCAAGTAGTCTATAACTGTGCACTGTTTGGACTATTTTAAATGTTTTCCAAAATTTTTGGGTGGGAGCTAATAATCACATTTTGCATTATTCAATTAAATGAACATTTTTTGAGCATCCAGCATAAGATAGGTCCTGTACTAAATGCTGAAAAATATTATAATAGGTACCTGTCTAAATGAAACACAATTAAAATAGTCTCCTTAAGTTATTGCTCCCATGTTATGAGTACTTATATGCACCTCACAATTTAGTACAATGTAAAGTATATTATGTATACCTTATAAAAATTAGTCTGTTAGTCTTAAATAAAGAATTCAGTGAGTGAATGGATGGTGTAATATCTGATATAAAAGAGCATATTTTATAAAGGTGGAAAAAAATTACAGAGATAAACAAGCATGGTATTGCCAAAAGAAGACAGATAATTAGTGTGTGTATGTATATGCATTTTATATATATATATATATATATATATATATATATATAATGTGTGTATGTTTTGTGTATATACATATATATGTATGTGTGTATGTATGTGTATGTGTGTTTATTTAAGAGATAACAAAGTGAAGAAGAAGAAAGAAAAGGAGGAGGAATACAAGGAGATGAAGGAGAAGAAAATGAAGATGAGGAGAACTTCTACGACAAAGAGGAGAGAGAAAGATCAAAGGGATTAAATAATTTATTTGTTTTTCCAGAGGGGCTGCATGTTATGGCAGAAAGAATATTACCCTTGGAGTCAACAAGTCATGTGTATAAATCCTGTTTAAAAACTAGCTTACTGACCTCATTGTCCTTATCTGTAAAATGAAGGAATTTTAAATGCCCCTTTAACTCCAACTATATTATCTTATGATTCCATAGTCATAAGAATTAGTAAATCACAATAATGGGATCTGAATGCAGTCCTCCAAATTCTGATGACTCCAAGTCCAAACAATGCCTTATTTACCAATAGCACTTAACAAAGTGTGAAATTGTAAAAGATAATGCTAAAAAGGAATAAATAGTCTTTTAAGAAATTCTAATAAAGGTAAAACTTTCTATGTTTTAAAAATGATAAACAGGATCTGCTATCATGGGAAATTTGTTATGCATGTATCAGTCCCCTGACCATTTCCACTGGCATATTTCTTAGAAAAAATTTTACTTTCTTTTTCTTTAAAGAAAATATGATTTATGAAATTATTTAAATTATTGAGGCTCTACTTAATCCTATAGCAAGTATAACTAGATAATTTACTATATCTAAAATGTTATGATGTGGACTAGTCTGAATAAAGATCAACAATACACCTTCACATACAAAAAGCTGAAAATTTTATTAGCCAAATGGTTTAAAACTACATAGAAAACTACAGTGAATTATTTTACATTTACAAAAAGTCATCCAGAAGCCAAAGGGGAATAGTTAAGGGGGCTGGAAGCAAATCCAGCTTCAACAAAGTCTGTACTAGTATAGTCAATTAAGCAAGTAGTCTCTCAGCACTGAAAAAGATTAGAGACAAATATTTCACAAAGTTCTGTGTGTGAAGAGAGAAGGATTCTCCTGAGAAGATTTTAAATCCCAACAATGTTGGAAACTCACAGAAGGGACCATGAAAGTACTTGAAAATAACATATGAGATCATTTGTATTGATCCTTTCTTCCATGGGTCTTTCCAGTGAAGTTTGAGATTCAGATTGAAGACATTCAGAATGTATATGGTTCAGAGTCCCTAGGTACCTTGGACATGCAGATTTTAGTATTTCTTGAAATGATCTCATATAATTAAACAAAGAAAATACTAATTGGAATGAAATAAAACTAATATACATCTAAAGATCTCTGAAAATAAGGAAAGAATGAATTTATAATAATCTCAAGTAGACATTTAAAGGGAAAAATGAATTTCCCATAAGTATTACATAAATAACTAAAATAAATAACAGCATATATTTAATTTTCTCTTCCTTGTTGGCAAATCTTTGCTTCTGGTACTGGCAATTTGATTTTACTCTTTCTTTTATCTTTTTATTTATTTAATATTTGCCCTAGTTACATTCAAAACAAATTTTTTACATTTTTAAAAAAAAAATTTGAATACTAGATTCTCTTCAGTATCCCCACCCACAATTTAAAACCACATGTGAAGTTAAGCAAAATATTTACATAAAACTGAAGTTCTGAAAGAAAAAAAAAAGATCTCTTACCCTAATGAAAATAAAAACCCTCGTGAAAATTTAAGTAGAAAAGAAAGACAGAAATAGAGAAAGAAAGAATGCTTCAATCTGTATTCAGACACAATCAGTTCTTTCTCTGGGTATGGATAGGATTTTTCATCATACGTTTTTCAGAGTAGACATGCATGATTATAATACTGAGAAAAACAAAGTCATTTACAAGTAGCCATCCCAGAACATTGCTATTATTTTTTATTATAGTACATTTCATGGAGGATTTCTGGGTTGCTTTTTGTTTCTTTGCTTGTTTTTTTTTTTTTCCCTGAGAGCATCCTACTCATAATTTTTCAGAGAAGGACAATATTCTATCACAAATATATGACTGAAAACTGAGTGGATGCCCATAAATTAGGGAATGCATAAATAAATTATGGTATATGAATGTTATGGAATATTATTGTTCTGTAAGAAACAACCAGGAGGTTGCTTTCAGAGAGGCTTGGAGAGACTTACATGAAATGATGCTAAGTGAAATGAGTGGAATCAGGAGATCGTCTACATGACAACAACAAAATTATATGATAATCAGTTCTGATAGGGCTTTCTTCAACAATGAAATGATTTACTACAATTCCAATGATCTTGTGATGAAGAGAGCTATTTACATGCAAAAAGAGATGTGTGGGAACTAAATGTAGTTCATAAAGTAGCATTTTCACTCTTTTCATTGTTGTTTGCTTGCATATTTTCCCCATTTTTTCCTGTTTGATTTGATTTTTCTTGTGCAGCAAGAGAATTGTATAAATATGTATGCATATACTGGATTTAGCATATATTTCTACCATGTTTAACATATATTAGATTATTTGTCATCTGGGAAAGGAGACGGAGGAAGCGAAGGGAAAATTGGAACACAAGATTTTGCAAAGGTTATTGTTGAAAAATTATCCATGCATATATTTTGAAAAAAAGAAGCTTTAATTAAAAAAAAAATTAAAAATCAATAAAATGAGCTAGAGAAGAAATGGCAAACCATTCCAATATTCTTGTGAAAACCTCTAAAGTGTTAATGAGGAGTGAGACATGAGAGAAAGAAATGAACATTAATGTGGAAAAAGAAAAAAGATGAGCTCATTAATTAAAACAAGATTTTGAAAGGCCTTTAGTACTTAGAATGAAGAGTTTTGTTTTGATCTGAAATTTTTTTTTTGAAATTTTTGAAAATCTTTTTCTGAAGGGCAATGATAGAAGGAAAGAAAAATCTGTAGTCTTACAGCAAATTTTATTAGAAAAGGCAATCACAATGATCCAACAGTAATCTGGGAT
>JAJPUD010010728.1:0-59559 GCA_023553655.1 Myrmecobius fasciatus
ATTTGTATTCAAGACCCAAGTCTACCCTTTCTACTTGTATGACCTCAGTCAATCACAAGATCTCTCTGGGTCTCAGTTTCCTCAATAACTCAGATCGTGATAATCTCTTCATTTGTGGTGTAAAGTCGCTCTAGAGGCTGTTCTGTTCTGTCAGTTTTTGCATTGGCTCTTATAAATCTCCCCACGTTTCTCTGAATTCCTCTTATTAAGGGTTCTAATGGTGATAAGGCCAAGGTTTGCTCATGTTTGGCATGGGGGGGGGGCATCACAGCCATACTGTTTTTAAAAAAGCAAAAAAAAAAAAGAAAGAAAAGAGAAGAAAAGCAAAAAGAAAGGAAGAAAGGAAGTTATACTTCAATTTGCATTTAGAGTTCATTTGTTCTCTTTCTAGAAGAAGAATTTTTTCATTATGAATTCTTTGGAATTGTCTTGAATCACTATATTAATCAGAGTAGTCAAGTCTTTCACTTGATCATCATTACAACATTGTTTTTACTGTGAATAATGATCTTTCAGTTCTTACTCCCTTTGCATCAGTTCATATAGGTCTTGTTATGTTTTTCTGAAGCCCCCCCTTGTCATTTCTCACAACATATTGGTATTCCATAATAATCATATGCTACAACTTGTTCAGCCATTTCCCAATTGATGAGCATCTCTTCAATTTCCAATTTTTTGCTACCACAAAAGGCTGCTATAAATGTTTTTGTTCATATAGTTCCTTTTCTTTTTTCTTTGATCTCTTTGAGATACAGATCTCTAATTTTATACTGGGTCAAAGGGTATGGTTTCATTACTCTTTGGGTTTAGTCCCAAATTGTTCTCCAGAATGGTTGGACCAATTAACTTCTTCACCAACAGTTCATTAGTGTACCTATTTTTCTCCCATTCTCTCCAGCATTTGTCATTCTGAAAGCATTTACCTCAAAGTTGTTTTAACTTATGTTTTTCTGGTCAATAGTGATTTGGAACTTTTTTTTTTCATATGGATAACTTTGATATCTTCCTCTGAAAACTCCCTATTTATATCCTTTGACCATTTACAATTGGAGAATGATTCTCATTTTTAGGAATTTGACTCAGTTCTATAGTCAGTATATATTTAAAAGATGAGGCCTTTAGGAGAAACTTGTAAACAATTTTGATATTACTTCATAGTCTATGGTAATTTTTAGCATAATGTAGTTTCCCATATCTTTCAGTTAGATATATCTTTGCTTTGTTTTGCTTGAGATTGTTGTTACCCCTGCCTTTTTCATTTCAGCTGTAGCATATTAGATTTGCTCAAATTCTTTATTTTTAACTCTTTGTATTTTTCTGTTTCAAGTATGTCTCTTGTAAACAACACATTGTTGGATTCTGGTTACTAATCCAGTTTATCTGCTTCTATTTTATGAGTGACCTCAATCCATTCATATAACTGTGTATTTCCCTCCATACTATTTTCTTCTTTGCTCTCTCTTTTTTTACTTCTATCCTTCCTTAAAAGTCTATTTTGCTTTTAAACTCTGCCTCATTTCCCTCTTGTCATCCCTACTTTTTCTTATTTTCTTTCCTCCTATTTTTCTACTGGGTAAATTACATTTCTTTATACAACTGAGAGTGTATATAGTCTTCCTTCTGAACCAATTCTAATGAGAGTAGGTTCAAGCATTGCCCCATCCCGAATTTCTCCCATCACTGTAAAAGCTCTTCTTTGTGTGCTTTTTTTTAATGTGAGAAAAATTGCATGTAGTTTTTTTGCATCTGCACATAGCATGTGGTCATTTTTTTTGTAAGGATGCCTTGCAGGAATGGAAAAAAATATAGACTCTTTTTGATTCTCATTCAGTATTGCTAAGGTAAATCATAACTAACTTTTCAAAAAATCTTAATTTCTCTGCATCTTTCTATTAGACTTACCTATGTCTGAAAGGTATACAATGAAGTCCCCAACTATCTGCTATCTATTTTCCCTACAATTCAATTAAAATTTATTTTAAATACATGCATGCTATGTTAATTAATGCATATGTATTAAAACTGATATTTCCTTATCTTTGGTATCTTTAAGCACATTGTAGTTTGCCTGTTTATTTCTTTTAACCCTATTTTTACTTTTGCCATGTCAAGATCATGATTTCTACCTGTATTTTTCTGAGTTCATCCAAGGCATAATACATTTTCCTTACTTTAACTCTATCTGAATCTTTATATTTCAAGTGTGTTTCTTGTTGGGTTCTGGTTTCTAGTCCATTTTGCTATCCTTTTCTATTTTATGGATGAGTTCATTCATTGTTAATTGTGTGTTTTTTTTTTTTGCTATACTATTCACTCATGGATTTTTCTTTTTTTGTTTCTCACCTCTTGTCACAAAGAAGATACTGATTAAAGAGGAATGATTTACTTCTACTCCACTGTTTCTTTGACCAGACTCTGATCCTTAACTTTTAAAAATTGTTTTTATTCTTTTTCTGGTTTATACATGTGCATTAATTTTTTAATACACATTTTTTAATGAACCATGTTGGGAGAGAAAAATCAGAACAAAAGGGAAAAATCATGAGAGGAAAAAAAACAGAAAAGAAAAAAAAGAGTGAACATAGTATGTGTTGATTTATATTTAGTCTCCAGAATTTTCTCTCTGGATGCAGATGGTGTTTTCTGTTCAAAGTTTATTGGAATTACCTTGGATCACTGAACTGCTAAGAAGAACCAAGTTTTTTGTAGATATTCCTCCATTTCACTTAGGTTATCAAATTTATTGGCATAAAGTTGGGCAAAGTAACTCCTGATTATTGCTCTAATTTCCTCTTCACTGGTGGAAAGTTCTCCCTTTTAATTTTTGAGATTAACAATTTGATTTTCCTCTTTCCCTTTTCTAATCAAATTAACTACAGGTTTATCTATTTTGTTGGTTTTTTCATAAAACCAACTTTTATTTTTATTTATTAATTCAATAGTTTTTTTACTTTCAATTTTATTAAACTCTCCTTTTATTTTTAGGATTTCAAGTTTGGTATTTGATTGGGGGTTTTTAATTTGTTCTTTCTCTAGCTTTTTTAGTTGCAAGCCCAATTCATTGATTTTCTCTTTCTCTATTTTATGCAAATAAGCATCTAGAGATATAAAATTTCCCCTTATTACCGCTTTGGCTGTATCCCACAAATTTTGGTATGTTGTCTCATTATTGTCATTCTCTTGGATGAAATTAGTAATTGTGTCTGTAATTTGCTGTTTCACCCATTCATTCTTTAGGATAAAATTATTTAGTTTCCAATTGCTTTTTGGTCTATTTTCTCCTGGCCTTATATTGCATGTGATTTTTATTCCGTCATGATCTGAAAAAAATACATTTACTATTTCTTCCTTCCTGCATTTGATTTGTATAAGTTCCATGGACTGCTGAGAAAAAAGTAATCTCCTTTCTGTTTCCATTTAATTTCCTCCAAAGATTTATCATACCTAACTTTTCTAACATTTTGTTTACCTCCTTAACTGAAGAACCAAGTTTTTCATAGTTGACTATCATATAATCCTGCTGTTACTATGTACAATGTATTCCTGGTTCTGCTTTTTTGGATCAGCTTCAGTTTGTGTAAATCTTTCTTTCCAGGCCTTTATAAAATCAGCTTGTTCATCTTTTTTTTTCCCTCCCCTGAGGCAATTGGGGTTAAGTGACTTTCCCAGGGTCACACAGCCAGGAAGTGTTAAGTGTCTGAGGCTAGATTTGAACTCAGGTCTTCCTGACTTCAGGGCTGATGCTCTATCCACTGTGCTACTTAGCCTGCCCCTTGTTCATCATTTTTAATAGAACAATAATATTCCATTATCTTCGTATATCATAACTTATTCAATCATCCCCCAATTGTTGGGTATCTACTCATTTTCCAATTATTTGCCACTACAAAAAGAACTGCCACAAACATTTTTGCATTTGTGGATCTCTTTCTCTCCTTCGTCATTTCCTTGGGATACAGGCCCAATAGAAACACTGCTGGGTCAAAGGGTATGCACAGTTTTATAGCTCTTTGGACATAGTTCCAAATTACTTTCCAGAATGATTGATCCTTAACTCTTTATCTTTTATCTTTCTAGGTGGCACAGTAGATAAAGAGGTGGGCTTAAGATTAGGAAGAACTCAACTGTGTGACCCTAAGCCAGTCACTTAGCCTCAATTTCCTTATTTGTAATATGGGAATAAAATGAGACAATAACTATAATACTATTTTCCTCTCCTTTCCTTGTCCTCGTCTGTTCCCTTTTGAATTCACAAAATTTATATACAAAATTCTGTGTCTATAAGTGTGTTTGTGTTCAATTTTCTGGGTCTTAATTCAAGTAAGGGCTGAGGTGAGAATGGTATTGAATTTCTTTCTCCATGTCTAAATAATCCTCTAGTGTGCTTGATTATAAAAAATAAGAAGTTGCCATCCCGCATGAAGACACTAAGATTCTAAAATGAATTTTGATTCTTTTACTTTTATGAGAAGAGAATTACTGCACCATATAAAGCCCTTCCATTTGTTCAAATAGATTCACTTAGCAAAGTTTTTCTTGTTCCTGTGTTTGTGTCTCATAGTTTCTTCTGAGCATAGGCTTTTAAATCAGGAATGCTTATAGTTCTCTGTTTCTTTAAAGATCTATTTTTCCCCTGTGAGAGTATACTCAAGTCTTGCAGGGCAAATTATTCTTGGTTCTAATAATTTATCTTTAGCTTTTTGCATAATATATACTATCTTCTCCTAGATTTTAAGTGGTAGCTGTTAAGATTTGTATGATGATAGTTCTTTCTTGGTATTTGAATTTGAATTCTTTCTTCAGCTGATCCCTTCTCTCTACTCCCACTATCACCTGCGTAGGGGACCTCATTAACACCTTGTTGTTTAAGTATTTTTTCAGTCCTGTCCCACTAGCTGTGACCTCTTTGGGATTTTCTTGGCAAAGATGCTAGAATGATTTTGCCATTTGCTTCTCCAGTTCATTTTTGCAGATGAGGAAACTGAGGCAAACAGGGTTAAGTGATTTGTCCAGGGTCACACAGTAAGTGTCTGAGGTTGGATTTGAACTCAGGTCTTCCTGATTCCAGGCTTAGCACTCTATCCACTGTACCACTACCCCCTCCCTAGACTATTCAATAGCCTCCTAATTGTTATCTCATGGCCATTTGCTTCCCTCTACAATCCACCCTTCATATCACTGCCACCACACATAAGATCTGTTCGCCTCATTTTTGTGCTGGAAACATGTACAATGGTCCCTTATAACCTACCTAATAAAGTTTAAACTCCTTGGCAAGACTTTGAGGCCCCAACAGATGGATATCATGCTGTCTTTCCACCCTTATCTCATTGTCTTAATCTCCTGATGCACCCTATGATTCATCTCTCATACAATCAGGTATATCTTTTTTTTTTTTTGGCTGAGGCAATTGAGGTTAAGTGACTTGCCCAGGGTCACACAGCTAGGGAATGTTAAGTGTCTGAGGCCAGATTTGAACTCAGGTCCTCCTGACTTCAGGTCTGGTGCTCTATCTACTGCCCCACCTGGCTGCCCCTTAGGTGTATCTTTTAAGAGAGTCTCCTGTATATGGGTCACAGACTCCAAGAACATAGGGCTCTTTCCTTTGTCTCAATTATCCTTCCCAGAGCACAGCACAGAGTTTCATAGCTCTTAATAAATATTTGTTAAGTGAATTGTCCACATTCATAGGTACTCAAGGACAAGACCAGGATGACATCTTCTGACTCCTGAGAGAGTCAAGTGCTCTTTCCATTATACAGCCTTGTCTCCCAAAAGAATGATTTTTAAAATTATAACAACATTCAGCAAACTTTTAAAATACATTTTCCTAGTTGTTGGGAGGGGCTGCAGGAAGACAGGCATAATGGTGTTGTGAATTGGTCCAGTCATTATGGAAAGGATTTGGGAATGATACTCAAAAGGTCACTAAACTGGGCATATCTTTAGACTCATCAATACCACTATTAGGCTTGTACCTAGATCAAAGAAAAAGGAAAAAGTCTTACATATAAATATATTGATAGCAGTTTTTTTTTTGTATTGGCAAAGGGCCAATAAATAAGAGGAAGCCCATCAATTGGAGAATGGCTGAACAGTCTATAAATATAATGGTATATTATTGTGACATAAGAAATTATCAGAGTGATGGTTTCAGAACAAAAAAATTGTATAGTGAAGAGAACAAAACTAGGAGAACAATTTATATAACAGCAATACCATAACAGCAAACAACTCTCAAAGACTTAAGCATTTTGACCAATGCAATGACCAACAAGCAATCCAACTAGGACTGATGATGAGATATGTTATGTACTTCCTAATAAGAGGTCATGGATTCAAGATGCAGAATGAGGGTATAGTTGAGGCATAGCAAATATATTTATCTGTTTTGCTTGATTATATTTATTTTCTATAAGGATTATGCTTTTCATGTATTATTGGGGGGAGGGACAAGCGAACATTAGTGTTATCCCCATCCCCCCCAAATGCAAGGAATAAAAGAGGGACATAGAAATATTTTTTTTGGGAAGGGAGGCAAGAAGGATTAAGTGACTTGCCTAAGGATCAAACAACTAGTAAGTGTCAAGTGTCTGAGGCTGGATTTAAACTCAGGTCCTTTTGACTCCAGGGCCAATGCTCTGTGCACTGCATCAACTAAGGCAACAGAAGGAAGCCTGGAGGGAAAGTGACACAGAACCTAGAAGAATTCTATTTGTAGAAATAATGTCCCATTTCCTTTTCTATTACCTCCAAAGAAAAGGAAATCATGTTATTCAAATATGAAATTTAATTAAATTAAAAATTAAAACTTCCAGAATACAAAAGATCAGAATGTGAAGGGAATATATCAGGCTTTTTGGCATCATAATATCTTTAAAGTAAAAATCCAAATACAGAATGTATTACATGTTAAACATTCAGAATAAGACAATGGACAGAAGAATGGTACCTGCATAGGGCCTGGAATGCAAGATAAAACTCTCTCTATGTTCTCTGAGGTCACATCCACATCGTTTACAGCAGCAAGGACATCACCTAAAACAAGAATGTGAAAAAAAGTGAGGAACTATGATTTTAAACCTAGAAACCACCTTGGAAATAATTTAGTTCAATCCTCCTCGTTTTACATATAACAGAAGTTTAGTGACTCACGAGTCCCTTAGCTCCTAGGTCAGTATCAGTGACATCTTCCTCTACCCTACCTCAGCTGATCAATGGTCAGATCCATGATCTTGCCATCCCCCCCAAATGTACCAATTCTAAGTTTACAATCCCTGAAATTCTCTTATCTGATGACAATCTCTTTGTCATTCCCCCTCTTCCCTCTCCAAAACCTGCTCCTTATCCTCACCAGGCCCTGCGCTGCCTTCCAGCCTTAGGTTCTTTCCCAGGCCATCACTCCTTCAGTGGCTATCCTCTCCTTATTTCATTTTGGCTCTTTGATGCACTAATCTAACTCTTCACTGTCCCCTTCTCTTGGGATCCTTGTTCCCTTATTGGATCACCAAGTTTGCCTTGCTAAGCTTCAGCCTTGGATCGCTCCATCACACACATGAACTGTTGAAAAAAACTGGAGAAAATCAGAAAACCATGCTGCTTGGATCCACTACAAATGTGTTTCCATGGGTTCTCACTGCTGCTAGGCAATTCTTATCAAAGCACTCTCCCTCTTTCCACAGCAGCTGTTCCAAACCTTCTTATTGTTATTGTTCCGTTGTTTTTGGGTTGTGCATGACCCCATTTGGGGTTTTCTTGGGTGGCCTGCCATTTCCTTCTCTACCTCATTTTATACATGAGAAAACTGAGGCAAACAGAGATAAGTGACTTGCCCAGGGTCAGATAGCTAGTAAGTGTCAAAGCCAGATTTGAATCTATGAGTCTTACTGATCCAGGCTCAGTGCTTTATTAACTGGGCCATCTTGCCACCTGATCCCTCAAACCTCCCATGGCTCTCTCTACCTAAATCCTCAAAGCAGAGAGCCTTGCTTCATGTTTCACTAAAAAAAAAAAAGAGGCCACTGTCCTGGAGCTCCCTCTTCTCTTCTCTCCTCCATCTCCCATCACTCAGATGCCTCAGCCACTTTTCTTCTTCCTCTGCCTCATATGATGAAATGGCCCTTCCCTTTGCCAAGGCAAACCTTTTTGTGTGAACGAGTGATCCCATTCTATCCTGTCTTCTGTAGCAGATTGTCCCCCGTTATTCCTGTTGTCACTTACCTTCAATCTCCACTTGTCTAAAGATGCCTCCTTGGTACCTACAAATATGTCTGTGTCTCCTTCATCCTGAGTAAAACAAGACTTGATCCACCCATCCCCACTCTCAGCTCACATCTCTTTTGTGGCTAAACTTCTTGAGAAAGCTAACTACCATAGCCGTTTCTATTTCACTTCTAAACTTCTCATTCCAATGCAATGGCTCTTTCCAAAGTTCACAATCTCTGTAATTGGCAAAAGAAGGCCTTTTCTTCTTCACCTCTCTATGGCTTTTGGCACTGTCAATCATCATCTTCTCTTTGATATCTCTTCCTCTAAGTTTTTGAGACATCCCTCTTTCTCTCCTGGTTCTTCTCCTCCCTACCTGACTATTCCTTCTCTGCCTCCTTTGCTGGATCCTCCTCCAGATCACACTCTCAGGTGCCCCTCAGGGCTCCAAACTGGGCTCCCTTCTCTTTTCCCTCTATTCTAAATTATTTGGTCTATTCTAAATTATTTCATCAGTTCCCATGGATTCAACTATTACTTCCTTACTGATGATGCTCTCATTTATTTATCTACTATCTCTCCAAATCTCATATATGGAATCCCATGTTTGACAGTGAAAGATCTGGGAAATTTCCACCATATATGTGTGGCCATGTGTATAAAGATCAAAAGGAAGACTTTCCTCAGATATTTTTCTATCAAATAAGGCACTGAACAATAGAAGAATCTCTGATCCACATTGGTGGAAGGGATTTCCACACTGTCAGTCCTCTACACTAATGAAACCACAGATAAAAGCATTTTTAAAACAAGAACATGAAATAAATTTTAAATCACTGTTGCACATAAGTACTCTCTCACTCTCTCTCTTTATATGTATATATAATGTATGTATGCACTTATATTCCAAGATAATTTTTTTCTTGTAGAAACTCTTTAGACTTTGCAAAAAAAAAAAATCCTTCCTCACTGTCATTTCTACATTCACCCCCAATAAATGTCTTCAAAGAACATCAAAAAAGCTGAACAAAAACTGGCTGATGAAGCAACTTGTCAGGTTTTCAGATCACTTTAAGAGGCTGCTGGCTCCTTGTTCAAAAACTTTCTCTACAAATATAAGTAGAATCACATCCCAGCCTGCCTCATGGTGTGAGAGACCTGCCTGTACAGAAACAGAACCTAAGGGTTGCTGACAAGGTGGGGAAGCTACTGGCAAGAATAACCAGGAATTCTATTTAAAGCATTATTAGATGGCTTTGTTCAGTCATCAAACTAAATAATGAGCCAATTTAGCCACTATTTCAAAACTTTTGTGTCTATAAAGCTTCAACAGGATAGTGCTTAATATAAATTCTAAAAACAAATTCTTATATTCACTCAACTGACAAATATTTATTGTCTTCTACATCCTAATCCTTGTGATAGATATCCAACTCCCTCTTTTTCCATTCTTTTCATCTCAAAACCATTTGGCATCATCTCTTACTCTATAACACAAGCAGTTCTCCCTGCCAAGGCTAACACCTAACACTTGTACATGGGCCTGTGATGCCATTTTCTCTTGTCTTTTCCAGACTGTCCTTTCAGTCACCCTGCCCCCATCCGTAATCTTTCATCTTTCTCTGTTGACTGGTTCTTCCCCTAATGCCTTTAAATATATTCATTTCCCTTATGCTCCCTTAAAATCTTTATGAGCCCCTGAAATCTTGAAGCTATCTTTTTTCCCTTTCTCAGAAAAATTCTTTGTAAAAGCTGTATACTTTTGTAGCCTATTCTTTTTCTTTCCTTTCCCTCCTCTCTCCTCCCCTTCCCTTTACTTTTCCTGCTACACTCTTTCTTTCCTGGAAGCCTCATCAATTCTCCTGAATTTAATATAATTTCTATTTATATAATAATAATAATATAACTAACATTTATAAAATACTTACTATGTAACAGACATTGTGTTAAATTAGCACTTTACAATTTTCTCATTCAATCCTTCCAACAATGCTGAGTCGGGTACTATTATTATCCCCACATTACAGATCTCTCACACACACACAGAAGTGGTTTATATGTCCATATGTATGTGCGTGTGGCTCTTCTCTCCTATAAGCTTCAGCCCTGTACTATCATTACTACCTATGTTTTGTAGACATCTTAAATTCAGCAAGATCAGCTGTCCCAAACAGAATGCAGGGTTTTTCTCTCCAAGATTCTCCCTCTTCCAGACCACACTGTTTTTCTTGAAGGCCCCACCATCCTTCAAGTCTCTCAAGTTTATCCCCTTGACATCATCCTGGACGCCTCATACTCTCCTCACTCCACCTACACAATCAGTTGCCATGTCTTGTTGTTTTTGCTTTTAGGACATCTCTGATGTCTGATGTCTTCTATCCATTCACATAGCCACCATTTTATTTTTTATTTTTATTTTTTTGTGGGGTATAATTTCTTTATTGATAACATAATATGTTATCAATAAATCAAAAAATATAGCAAAAAGCTCTAACCAAATTCACAGGATAAATAAAGGCTATTAGGTGAGAATAAAGTTCTGATCTTACACTTGAATACTATCTTTTCAATTAATTTTTTTTTTACCAAAGCCTTTTATTTTCAAAATATCTGCATGGATAATTTTTTCAACATTGACCCTTGAAGAACTTTGTGTTCCAAATTTCCCTCTCTCCCCCCATCCCTTCCTTTAGATGGTAAGTAATCCAATATATGTCAAACATGTTAAAAATATATGTTAAATTCAATATATGTATACATATTTATACAATTATCTTGCTGCACAAGAAAAAACAGATCAAAAAGGAAAAAAAATGAGAAAGAGTGAAATGCAAGCAAACAACAAAAAGAGTGAGAATGTTATGTTGTGATCCACACTCAGTTCCCACAGTCCTCCCTCTGGGTGTAGATGGCTCTCTTCATCAAAAGATCATTGGAACTGACAGCTACCATTTTAGCTCAAAGCTTTATCACCTGTCAACTACATGACAATAGCAATCTTTTAACTGGTCTCCTCTATCAAGTTTCCTACCATTCACTGACAAAATAACTCATACCCTGCTGACAAAATATCTTCCTTAAGGGAAGATCTAATCCTGTCTTCCATGGGCTAATCCTTCTGATAGGCATCGAACTCCCTCCTTCTTCCCCAAATCAATCCACTATTTATTACCTGTAGGATAAATGTTAAAGCATCATGCTAAGCCTCCATTATATTCCCAGAGCTTAATATGGCACTTGGTACATAGTAGAGCTTCATAAACGCACATTGATTAAAAAACATTCAAACTCTTCAATTTAGTTTTTGAGCCCAACATAACCTGTTCCCCATTTATTGTTCTAGCCTCCATGGGCACGACTCCCCCTCCTGTGCTCTGGGATCCAGAGAAAAGAGTGTTTTTCTTCTCTGTTTCTCACAGAGGACATTTCCCATCTTTGTGCCTTTGCATTAGTCATCCCACGTTCCTAAAATGCCTCCCTCTTTACCTCCAACTTACCAAGTCCCTCTCACCCTTCAGGGTACAGTCCAAGCATCACCCTGTTAGGCCAGAATGGGAATGTGACCTATGACTCCATGGAAAAATGGATGTACCTTAAATAAAAGTAAAGAGCAAAAGAAGCTCCAACTGTCCCAGGGGAAACTTCTGTGTGACACCATGCCTTCTTTGTACTGTTTCTGTATGACACCTGATGTGGCCTGGGGTTGGCATGTGATCCCTGAGGTTACTTTGTCCCGCTGCCACCCAGGCCAACTGACCACTTCTGAGTAAAATCCCTCCAAAAACCCAGTTAACCTAATTTACCCTGAGAAAATCTAGTAATGACTGAGCTTTCTCAGTATTCTCTGGAGGGTATGCCCCTCTATGACTGGCACAAGTAGGGCAGGGCAGTCTGCCCCCTTACAACTTTCTATGTGAAAAACGCCAACTCTTAGTCTTTCCTTGCAGATGAATTTGCATTTACTAACTCATGCACACAGATTTAGATCTATTCACCTTATACTGAATCTGCTACATGTAAGTATGGCTTCCCTGTCAGCATGCAAGGACTCTTTCTTCATACTTGTGTTTCCAGTGCCGAGCACAGTGCCTGACGCAAGGCAGGCACTTCAGAAAGGCATATTAATTGGTTGAAAGAGAATTACAACAGGAGTACTCTCCTCAGGGCCCTCACAAAGTAGTATAGGGAGTAGGTAAATGTGCCCCCTTATCAATATAATACAAATTAGAGTATGATTGTGACTACACATATAAAAGTAGAAAGTGGTTTCGGTTAAGATGAAGGAGAAAGCAAATGAAGAGAATTATAAACTGCTGGAGGCCAACAGGATGGAAGCACCCAAAAGAATCAGGTGACATTTTAAAATAATACCTTTCACTTGGCACTGTTCTCTTGGCACTCTGTGGTTCTGAAGAACTTCACAGTCACCCTTTAAATTTAGCTTTTAATCTAATCTTCACCTTAGCTTTATAAGAAAAAGAAAAGAACAGAAAGGACTAAAGCTCATTTTTGCAGGGAGGATATGAATCATAAGAAACGGACCTCCAAGGTTACACAAGGTCAGGCACAGTCTTACACCATAAAAAATTCTTAGCAATGTTCATCCATCTGAGGCAGATGGATGGCCAAGTGGATAGAGCAGTAGGTCTGGAGTGGGGAGGACCTGAGTTCAACTATGATCTTAGATACTAGCTATATGACCCTGGACAAGTCACTTAACTCCTTGCCTCAGTTTCCCCACCTTAAAATGAGCTGGAGAAGGAAATGGCCAACTACTCTAATAACTTTGTCAAGAAAACCCCAAATGGGGTCAGGAAGAGTCAGACATGACTGAAAAATGACTGAACAACAAATTCATTCATTTATTTTCTTAAGCCTGGGGAAGATATAAAATCTTTTCCAGGAGTTCTATCCAAGGCAAGTCTGCAATTGTGTTACCTAGACCAAAAGCAGGATCTGGATCCTGGAAACAAATCGAGGACAATGGTCATACTGTTTGTTTTTTTTTTAAATTTAATTTAATTTTACTTTATTTGCAAAACATATGTATGGGTAATTCTTCAACATTAAACCCTTACATAGCTTTCTGTTACAAATTCCCCCCCCACTCCCCACCCCTCCCCTAGATGGCAGGATATCCACTACATGTTAATTATGTTAAAATACTTGACAAATCGAATATATGAATACATATTTCCACACTTATCATTGTTGTGCAAGAAAAAAATTGTATCTACACAAAAGACATATCAGATAAAGGAAACACAATGTAAGCAAACATCAATCAATCATGAGAATGTTATGTTGTGGGCCACATTTCACATCTCTCTCTCTGGGTGTATATGGCTTTCTTCAGTGAACAATTGGAAGGGGTTTGAAACATTTCATTGTTGAAGAGAGCCAGGTCATTCTGTTTTTAACACAAGACTGCTTAGAGCCCACTGAACATTTGCAGCAGCACCCCCATGATGCCTGAAGAAGGACTCGATAGCCACAGAACTTAGCTGCAGAATCTAACATAAGACAGACCCAAACAATCTGAGACTGTGAAGTTCTCTCTAAAATTTCAGTTTCTAGCCCTACTACCAAATTGTAAGGGTGGAAGGAAGAAATAAAAAAAGAACTCCCATGAAAAGGAACTATGAGGTTAGCAGGCTTAAAGAAGACACAAACCCCCAAAACGAGAATAATTATAAAACTCTTGTAAGTAAGGCCTCAAGGAAAAAGAAGAGCCTGGCCACAGGTCAATAAGAAGGCTTGGAGGAAACAAAGAAGACCCACTCTTACAAATAACATGAGGGCAGTAGAGAAAAGAACCAGAAAAGAAATGAAAGTAATAAAAAAAATTTGGAAAATGAGCAGATTAATGAATATGCTGCTAGGTGACAAGCTGGGGAATTACTTAGAAAATTTACTCAGAAAGCCTATCTATGGCAGAATTCTAACTTCATACAGGAAAAGGCCAAAATACAAATATGGTACAGACAGTTCCTGTTCTTCACTGATGGTGGTATTGGTCAGAAAGAACTTCACCTGCACATAGAAAAGAAACACAAGCCAGAAACCACTACAAATACACTGCCTCAAGTACCTTTAAGTCAGGTTTCCCTTCCTATTGCCCATCTCTGAGGCTGAGTCAATCTGCAAAATTCTTTGCCTTCTTCCCTCTATCATCTGGAAAAAGCCTCCTTCCTTACATGAACTGATGCTAGGGGAAGTGAGCAGAACCAAGAAAACATTGTACACAGGAACAATAAGATTATGTGATGATCAACTCTGATGGACGTGGCTCTTTTTAACAATGAGGTGATTCGAGCCAGTTCCAACAGATTTCGGATGGAAAATGCCATCTGCATCCAGAGAGAGAGAACTATAGAGACTGAATGTGAATCAAAACATAGTATTTTTACCTTTTTTGTTGTTTGCTTGTTTTTCTTGTGTTTTTTTCCCTTTTGATCTGATTTTTCTTGCACAGCTTGACAAATATGGAAATGTTTAGAAGAACTGCACATTTAACCTATATTGGATTACTTTCTGTCTTGGGGACAAGGGAGGGGGGAGAGAGGGAGAAAAATGTGGAACACAAGGTTTTGCAAAGGTGAATACTGATAACTATCTTTGCATGTATCTGGAAAAAATAAAATACTATTTAAAAAAAGAAAAGAAAAGGCCTCCTTCAACTTCAGGTGAGCAATGTGGCTTCTGCTGGTTGCAGAAGCATCCAGTAGGCACTTGTGATTCTCAATCCATCAAACAAGATAAAAACATGACTATCACATACATTCAAAAAATCTGTGGATATTTTCTTTGACTTTGTGGTTGGCAGGCTGTTTCCTTCCAGGATGAGCATCCTAAAAGCTAAGCTGTGGATAACACTGCTGCTGTATAGGTTGTATAAAACCACTCTAAAATCTCACTGTTTATTCTCTCAAGGGCAGATGTCTAATTTAGAATATTTCTATTCACAAATGATGTGTTTTATATAATCTGGTTTGGGGAAAACCTTAAATTTTTCCTGGCTATTAGTGGGCTTGGCTTGTTGTGAGTTAGCTATAGCTGGGCTTAGATTAAGGCATCTCCAGACTTGGAGAAATGCATTCCTAGTTAAATGATTCCTGGTATGACAAACCACATGGAGATATGCCCACATGAACCTCTCCATGTCACAGATACACAGCGAATATACATACAAGTACACACAAATAGGTACATGCATGTATGCATAAATATAATGCGTACACACATGCACACAGACATACATGTATGCATGCATATGTAGGGTTCTTAATGCTCAGTACTGTGGCTCACCACAGTGTGGTGGTGATCTGGATTCTTAAAAGCTTTCACCAGAAAAGCTTGACCCTTGGTTCAGCATGGTCACAGCCCTTTTGTAGTTTTCTGAGGTCCAGCCTTGTTGAGTTCAGAGGGATGACAAAAATGTTGGCTGAACATGGTTTCTCAAAAACCATGTATTAAGATATAGAGGGATTTGAGCTCTAAACTGGCAGAAGCATGAGTGAAAGCACAGATCTTCTGAATTACTGGAGCATGGAAACATAACTCATTTGCACCCATATACTCTCTGCCACACTCGCCAGTTGCTAATTTCTATGTTTTTATTTCAGAAACTAGCTCAGACTTGAAAAACATTCATGCATGTTGCCCAGGGAATCTAGGTTCACCATTTTTGCTCCACATCTGCAGAAGGGGATACTTACCAATTAACACCTTTCCACTCTTCATGGCTGGACCTCCTGGGAGTAAGCCATGTACTACTAGTTTGGTGCTCTCCATTCTTTTCTTCCATTTAGTCTGGTGAATAATCCCTAGCAACACTTCCAGAAGCTTGAGATGCTCTTTTGCTTTCAGGACCATTGCATTTTTGGGGTTTACAAAGACAGACACGTCTTTGTACTGTTGCTGAAGGATGATGCCCATTTTCTGAGCAGGCTGATGCTTTAGGATCGATACTGGTCCACTGCTGTTCTTTTTCTTGTAACGTTTTGGCAAAAGTCTTCGACTTTTCAAAATTTTGGAAAACTTCTTGAGTCTGGGTTCATATTTTCTTCCCTCTCGGAGATAATCCTCATCAAAAATGATTTCGTTTTCACTGAATCTGACACGGTTCACAGCTGATGTTTCTGAAAGGAGACTTTCTTCTTCATTGTCACTCAGCTCTAGATAAAATAGTTCCCCATATTTCTGCACACTATCTGACCATTCTGCCTCAAGGTCACTGTGAAAAAGAAGAAAGAATTATAGCCATGAACAAGGGAAACAACTTTTCCAAGTTTTGTTCAAAATCTTTAAGATTTCACTGTTTCCCAGAATTCTAATTAATTGTGAATGTATCTAGAATCCCCTTAGAAAGTTTTGTGTGGAATCAGGGGAAAATTTAAGAGGGGGAAGAAAACACCCTCTTCTAGGATGTCAAGTGGCCTTTTTCAGTGTCTTAGTATTCAACCATTTTACTGAACCAAAGATGACTAAGAATCTCTATCTGTCCAACCAGAGACAACTGCTGTCACAGTACACAGATCACAGGGCCTAGAGTAAGGAGGATTTGAGTTCAAATCCTGTGTCAGACCCTTATGGGCTATGTGACATTGGGCAAGTTACTTAACCTGGATGTCTTAGTTTCCTCAATTGCAAAATGGGGATAATTAACAGGAGAGGGTTGTTGGGAGAATCAAATGAAATAATATTTATAAAGCTTTTAGCATAGTGGCTGGCACATAGTAGGTGCTATTTAAATAGCTATATTAAATTATATACAATGCAATTTCTTATTTTCTCCTTCCCTCCTTCCCCTTATAGGAGTAAGGAGGTCTCTTTCTTTGGACATCAAAAATGCATTTGGATACATATCTCCCTTATACTATTCAGCAATACTGCCAATTTGATTTAATGTTTATTTAAGGCACACAAAACAATGACCATTTAGTTGAACTCTATGAACATTAAGAAATGGCTTTTATTTATGAGGTGACAAGATGATGTAGTGGACCTCAATCTCAGTTCCCTCATCTACCTCACCAGGTTATTTGTGAGGATCAAATGGGATAGTACATGTTAATTTGCTTTGCAAACCTTAAAAAATTACATTATGTAAATCCTCTCTGAACCCCAATTTCCTCATCTATAAAATGTAGTGGTTGAACTAAACGACTTCTAATGCCCCTTCTAACATTAAATCTATGGTTCTACGAGCCAATATGCATTCACAAGCACAAGACCTATAATTTGTTAGACAGCTCTCATAGATAATAGTAGGACAGTAAACCACACATTTCATAATTCATCATGTGAATCAAAATATCTTTCTGAGAAATGAGGCAATGAAAAAACCTAAATTCTAGAAATGCAGGAAAAATACTGATTTTATAGCATCAATTTAACATGAAATCAATCTACCCAAAGCAAAGTTTAGAAAACGCTTTCCTTTTTAATAAAAACTGGGGTATAATCATCCAGGCAAAGTCTTTTCAGAAATATGAGTTACATGCAGGCATAAAATGGTGTAATTTGTATTCTGATAATTCAACCAGACAGAAAATATAGCTATTTTCTTCATTAGCTATTAGCAATTCTATTCAAGCTCCAAAGAGAAGTCAGAAATTAAAGGGGAAAAAAAACCTCTGTAAAGAAATCTGAGAAAGTAGTAGTTTAGCCATATTTGCCAGTCACATACCAGCGCGATGCATAGTAGTTTTGTTTTGATGCAGCAAAAATGCTGAGTTCTAACCTTCCAAGGCCAAAGAGTCCTTGCCATTTCTCCTTGTCAAAACCAACAAATCTTCAGTAATAGAATCTCAGTAGGAGGAAGGAAGGCTCAGTGACCATCAGCCTAGACTATACCTGATTACAATTCCCTCAACAACACCTAGACAAGAATTCCTCCTGCTTCTGTTGGGACCCCTACAGGATGGCAACTCTAATCCCTGCATGGAACTTATCCAGCATTGGTAGAGCTCAAATTATTCATGAACTTTTTTTATATACTAAATTTAAATTTGCTACTCTGTGGCTTCTATTCATTTCTCATAGTTCTGCCCTCTTAGGCTAGGCAAAACAAATCTAACCCTTCTCCATTTGAATAATTTGAAGATCAATATCCTATCTTCCCAACACTTCTCTTTTCTAGGTTCGATCAACCAATCCTTATATGGCACAATCTTGAGGCCATTCACCACTTTGATTGGTATTCTTGGGCAGGGTTCAATTTATCAATATCTTCCCTGACATGTACAGCAAAGTATTAAATACAATATTCTAAGCATTTACCATTTATATAGTGTGCTGAGGTCTATGAAATGTTTTACAAATATTATCTCATTAAGGAGAAATTTATAAACAAGTAATAGAAAAATATGAAATGCAAAATAGATAATTTTGATTACATTAAATTAAAAAGGGTTTGCACAAACAAAAACAGTGCAACCAAGATTAGAAGAAAAGTATCAAGATGGGAAATTTTTGCAAGTGTTTTTGATAAAGGCCTTATTTTTAGAATATATACAGAACTGAATGAAAATTTTAAGAACACAAATCATTCTCCAATTGATAAAGCGTCAAAGGATATGAAGAGGTAGTTTTCACATGAAGAAATTAAAGCTATCTATAGTCACATTAAAAATGCTCTAAATCTCTACTGATTAGAGAAATGCAAATTAAAACAACTCTGAGGTATCAGCTAACACTTATCAGATTAACATTAGCAAAGCAATTACAGCAATCTATTACCAGGATAATACATTGTGATCGAGTGGAATTTATACCAGGAATGCAGGGGTTGGTTCAATGTTAGGAAAACTATTGGCATAATTGACTACATTAATAACAAAACTAACAGTAACCATAAAATTATCTCAACAGATGCAGAAAAAGCTCTGGACAAAATACAGCATCAATTCCTATTAAAAAACACTAGAGAACAAAGGAATAAATGGAGTTTTCCTTAAAATGATAAATAGCATATATCTAAAACCATCATCAAGCATTATATGTAATGAGATTAAGCTAGAAGCATTCCCAATAAGATCAGGAGTGAAACAAGGATGTCCATTATCACTACTATTATTCAATATTGCACTACAAATGTTAGCTATAGCAATAAGAGAAGAAAAAGAAATGGAAATAATTATAGTAGGCAATGAGGAAACAAAACTATTACTCTTTGCAAATGATATGATAATATACTTAGAGAATCCTTAGAAAATCAACTAAAAAACTACTTGAAACAATTAACAACTTTATCAAAGTTGTAGGATATAAAATAAACACACATAAATCATTAACATTTATATGTTGTCAACAAAGCCCAGCAACAAGAGATAAAAGAGAAATCCCACTTAAAATAACTATAGACATACATAATATTTGGAATTCTACATACAAATTCAGGAACTATATGAACAAAATTACAAAACGCTTTGCCCACAAATAAAGTCAGATCTAAACAACTGGGAAAATATCAGTTACTCATGGATAGGCCAAGCTAATATAATACAAAAGACAATTTTACCCAAATTAGTTTCTTTTTCCACTGCCATACCAAACTGCCAAAAAATTCATTTATATAGCTAGAAAACATATTTACAAAATTTATCAGGAAAAACAAAAGGCCAAAAATATCAAGGGAATTAATGGAGAAAAATATAAAGGATGGCAGCCTCAACCAGCACCAGACCTCAAACTACATTATAAAGTGGCAATCATCAAAACCATTTGGTGCTGACTAAGAAACAGAATGGTGGATCATTGGACTAGATTACACATACAAGATACAATAGTCAATGACTCTATTAATCTACTGTTTGATAAATCCAAAGATTCCAGCTTCTGGGATAAGAACTCACTATTTCACAAGAATTACTAAGGGAACTAGAAAATAATAATGGTAGAAACTAGACCAACATCTTACACCCTATACCAAATTAAGGTTGAACAAGATACATGATTTAGATATAAAGGGCGACATAAAGATATAAAGCAAACTAGGAGAGCTAGGGATAGTTTAACTGTCAGATCTTTGGAGAAGGGAAGAATTTATGAGCAAACCAGAAATACAGAACATTATGAAATGCAAAATGGACAATTTTGATTACATTAAATTAAAAAGGTTTTGTACAAATAAAATATATGCAGTCAAGATTTGAAGGGAAGCAGAAAGCTGGGAAACAATTTTTATAGCCAGTATTTCTGATAAAGGCCTTATTTCCAAAATATATGGAGAAGCGAGTCAAATTTGTAAAAATACAAGTTATTTCCCATTTGATAAGTGGTCAAAGGATATGAACAGACAATTTTCAGATGAAGAAATTAAAGCCATTTCTGGTTACAGGAAAAAATGCTCTATAATTCTATTGACTGGAGAAATGCAAAATAAAACAATCCTGAGGTACCACTTTACAACTCTCAAATTGGTTAAGAAGACAGGAAAAGATAATGATAAATGTTGACAGGGATGTTGGAAAACTAGGACACTAATGCATTATTGGTGGAGCTGTGAAGCAGCCATTCTGGAGAACAGTTTGGAAGTATGCCCAAAGGTCTATAAAACTATGCATACCTTTTCATCCGGCAATACTACACTACTAGATCTGTATACTAGAGAGATCATAAAAAAGGGAAAAGAACCCAAATGTACAAAAATATTTATAGCAGCTCCTTTTTTGTGGTAGCAAAGTATTGGACACTGAAGGGATGTCCATAAATTGGGGAATGGCTGTACAAGTTTTGGGATATGAATGTAATGGAATACTATTGTGTATATAAGAAATGATGAGCAGGTAGATTTCAGAAAAACCTAGAAAGACTTACATGAACTGATGCTGAGTGAAGTGAGCAGAACCAGGAAAACATTGTACACAGTATCAGCAACACTGCACAATGATCAACTATGTAGCAATACAGTGATCCAAGACAATTCCAAAAGACTTGTGATGGAAAATGCCATTCACATCTAGAGAAAAGTCTATGGAGCAAAGTATTTTCATTTTTTATATGTTTTTGTTTTTTTCTTTCTCATGGTTTTTCCCTTTTGTTCTGATTCTTCATAAGATAAATATGGAAAAATATTTAACATGTTTGTACATATATAGCCTGTATCAGATTGCTTTTGGGGAGAGGGGAAAGAAAGGGAGGGAGAAAAATTTGGAACTCAAAATTTTACAAAAATGAATGTTGAAAATTATCTTTACATGTAATTAGAAAAAATAAAAAAAATACTATTAAATGAAGCAAGTATTTTCTTATTGGATCTTTGAAACAACCCTAGGAAGGAAGGAGGTGCTGTTATTATCCCCATTTTATAGATGATGAAATTGAGGCTGACTGCAATTAAGTGACTAGCCCTTGGTCATATAGCTACTAAGTGTGTAAGGCTGGTTTTGAATTCAAGTGTTTCTGATTCCAAGTCTGGTGTCCTATTATCCACTGAGCCAGCTAGATAGGATTTGATCATGACCGAATACATCAGCACCTCCCTGGTCTAAAACACTTATACATAATAAGCATTTCATTTTTTCTTGTTTTCTTACTGTAAGGGGAAAGCAGGTGGGAGGGAAAGAAAGATCTTCGTTTTAATGTAAAATAAGATTTAACTTGAAAATAATAGAAAATTAAGGAGCCTAAGGAAGACGGTGACATAATTACAAAGAGACTTTTACGAATGTTCATAATGTATTTGAAGTCATTCCTCAAAAGATAAGATTTTCACTCCCCCAAACACTCCTCATCTCAGTATCTTAACTCCTAATCTCAGAAATATCCCTCACCATAACCATTCTCTGTCCCTGTCCGCATTTACCTATCCCTTATTCCTATCCTCCTTAACCCAATCCCCTCCCAATTGGCAGGCACCTTCTCGGTTTCTTGGTCTTTGCACCACAAATTCTTTTTTCTCTAAATATTTTTGTATCCTTGGTTAGAGTTTGTTTTGCTTAAGACTAATTACCTTCCTTACTCTATTCTCCTTTTTATTCTCCCCTCTCTCTCCTATTTTCCTTTTGAGTAAAATATATTTTTTATATCCAACTCATATCTATTTTCCCTTCTTGCCTCGTTTGGAGGAGAGAGAGGTTCAAATGTCAGGGGCTTGCCCCACACTCCCCTTGCATTGATACATTTCGTGTATATTCGGATCACACGAGATAATTTCTCCTAATCTCCTCCCCTTTCTTCTCTTCTTTCACAATCATCAAAATGAGACAACCACGCTCCTCAGCCATCTGTCTAGTAAGATTTCCTCCATGACCCCTGATAATGACCGAGTTCCAGAGGACACATGAATCAGCTCTTCACATTAGTATATAAACGGTTATTCTTGGGTAGTCCCTTAATACACTTAATCATTTTTGTTCTGGGATTCCTGCCCAGGCTATTCCACTGTAAGCTTTGGACTGAGTTGGAGACTTCAACTGAAGATTCTTAGGTCAGAACCACATAACTGTTGTTTGGTTGTGCATTCTCTTCCTTCTCCTTGCCCAGCCTAAAAGATCACTGCCCTAAAACACAAGCCCCCTGCTTGGTCTATTCTAGACTTAGGACCTGAAACGGAGTAGTAAGCACAGAAAGGCCAGTCTACGTTTCCACTTTTTGCTCTGGTGCCAGGCTTTCCCCTGATCTGGGAAGCCTGTTTTGGCTCAATCCCAGTCCCCAGGGTCTGCAGACCTCTCCATCTGTTTCCCTATCCTGATCTGGTCTGGAAACATGACTCTTTGTGATTTTCCCTTTTTTTTTGGACAAAGAGGTGACCCTTTTTCTAACCAAGTCAACATCTCTACATGGGTTTTCAACCCTATCTCCTCCTGTCTTCTTCAGCAGATTTGATCCTCAATCATACCTCTCACACAATCTTCAATTTCCCCCCATCTATTGGTTCCTTCTCCATTGCTCTCAAACATTCCCAAGTCAATTGCATCCTTTAAAAAACCCTTCCCTAAGCTCAACCATACTCTCAAGTTACTGTCCTTCATGCTCTCCCAATCTCAGTCAAAATCTTAGCTGTCTATACTTGTTTCCTCTACATTTCCTTTCACTCACTACAAAATCTTTGAATTCTGGTTTCCGATTCATTTGGGACTGCTGTCTCTAGAGCCCATCTCTAATAGCTGTCAGAATCTCATTTTTAAAATTTATGGAATAAAACAAGTATTTCCATTACACAGTATAATTTAAAAAAGACAATTGTATATGGAACTGCCAATCTATTATGTACAACTTGCTATTCCTTTTAAATATTTAATAAAGTTTTCAAGTAAATTCCTTCTTCCCCCTTTTTTTCTTCCCATATATATGTATGCATACATATCAGTTTATCAGTTCTTTCTCTGAATGCAGATAGCATTTTTCTTCCTATGTCCTTTATAGTTAATTGGGATATTTATGATAGTCAAAATAGTTCAGTCTCTCAAAGTTGTTCTTAAACAATACTTGTTACTATATACAATTTTCTCTTGGTTATGCTCATTTTACTCATGCTCATTTCATTCTTTACCATTTCATGTAAATCTTTCCATGCTTTTCTAAGATCATTGAGATCAATAATAATTTTTCTCAGTACCCATTCTTCTTGAACTCTCTGCTGACCTGTCTCTTCCTAGTTATTCTTGCTTCTCCTGATTTTAATGGCACTTTTCTCTCCTGGATCTCCTCTCTGTCTCACCACTTTCACCTTTTCTGTCTCCTTGGCTGGCTTACCATGCACAATATGAGGTTGTCCTATCCTTGCTGCATCACTAAAACTCAAAAAGACACTGAGAGCAGACCATAAGTGTCAGGAAGATTCTACAGTTCTCTGAGAACTGCTTAACCAACACATTTTTATCAAACTAGCAATTTTGAGATGTATAGCTATTTTTAACCTGTAGTTTTCAACCACTCAAGGCTTCTATTTTTTTCTTTTTACATAAAAAAGCCTTTTCTTTCTTAAGACTCAGCCTACTGGCTCTCTACTTACAAAGACACACGCATACAATATATATATATATATACACATATATACATACATTATATATACATACATATATAATATACACATATATATGCATATACATACATATACATATGTATATATTTCTCTCTTTCTCTCTCTATATATGTATTTCTAATACAATTATTTGTGCCTTTTAACAGTTCTTCACTTTGTGGCACAATTTTAAGAAACTTCTCTAATTGTGGATTTTATCCAAGGCTCTGTCCTAGGCCCACTTGTCTTTCATTGTCTCCATCAGTTCCCCAGATTTTAATTAACATGCAGATGACTCATGGATGCATATATCCATACTAGCCCATTTCTCCAATTGCCTACAGGACCTTTCCAAATGTCAATCTCAATCTCAACATGGACAAAATATTTCTTCCTTGCTTTCCTTTTGCCAAAGGCCTCTACATCTGTGGGAACCACACCATTTTTCTAGGCTCTGAGACCTATAAATTCTGGGTTACCTCAACTTCTCACTTTCCCTCAGCCCAATCAGCTGCCAAATCTTGGCATCTCTACTTTCCCAACACCTTTGCTAATGGACCCCTGCTCTCTTCTCACATAGTCACTGTCTTAGTTTAGGTACTCAATGACTCTCACCTAGACAACTGCAATAATCTTCTTTGGCCATGGTCTCTTCCCCCTCCAATTTATCCTTCACATTTACTTAAGTGGAAATCTCACCAAGATAGTCCCCTATTCAAAAAATTCTAGTAGTTCACCATTACCTCTAATATAAAATATAAATTCCTGTTTGTTTTTAAAACCTGTAAAACTTGATCTCAATTTATTTTTCCAGCCTCATTATACACTATTTCCCTTAATAATCCAAGCCCACTTGACTTCTTTGTATTATTTACACAGAACAGTCCATCTCTCATCTCTAGGCCTTTGTACTAGTTGTCCCTGATATCTGAAATACACTTCCTCCTCATTTCCCACCTCCCAGTAAGTCCCATTTTCTTCATGACAAAACCTTTCCTCATCCCTTCTACAACTGTCCTCCATTTTTACTTTGTGTTTACATTTTATGTATTTTTTGGCATATACTTGTAACTTTACATGTTGTCTCCTTTGATGGATTAGAATTGTTTCATTTTTTTGTCTTTGTATCCCTTAGTGCCTGGCCTAATGGCTGACATACAGCAAGTACTTAATAATTGCTTGCTAACCAATTGGCTGCCTAACTTTTGTTTTTTTTTACTCATGTAAGCCACCAAAAATGTTTTAAACAGATCTTGTAATTTCACTGATAAAAGGATTCTATAAGGACATTCATAATGCCAATATAGATTTACAATTTATTAACTTATTATTATCTGTGGTTGAAAAAACCTTTTGGTGATTTAGCATAAGTCCTAGTCTTCTTGCAATAACTTTGGTTACCCACTGTCATTTCAGTGCCTCAGTGTCACCCTCAAAGAGTTAATTCAGGAAGCAACCAAAGCACGAATTATCAGCTTATTACTACTTACAATATGAGGAAAATTCTCAAACCCTTTAAGACTAGACCAGCCTACAAAATGTTACATTAAAAGTGTCTTCCTTCATCAATTCATTCTTTAGTGTCCATTGATCCAACTTCAGTTCTGGACCACTCCCAGAATTCTCTGCTTTTGCTTCTACCTATATGCACATAGCTGGGTCCCATGCTGACTGAGTCTGAGACAAATTTCTCCTACATAGTTTTGGCTGGACCCTCACTGAAATGAGGAAATCCTTTTACATCTTCTTAGTTAACTCACTAACACCATTCCACTCATCAAAGTAGATCTTTTCATTCCTTTCTTTCAAACTCCCATGGTTCCCCTTTGAATTCTCTTTTAGAGAACCTTTTCTCCTATTTTATTTAATAGAGGCTATTCACATGAAGGAAACCTCCTCTTCTCATCTTATCCAGATGTCTTTTGTCTTTATCTCCTTCCTATCTCATAGAATGAAGTGCTTCTCCCAGGCAAGGCAAACCCTTCTCTCTTTATATATGAGTGATCTCATCCCCTTCTGTACTCTCCTGCAGATCGTCCCCTCTATCATGTTCATTCTCACTAATCTTCAATCTCTCAATGGTCTTTGGGCTGCTTCCCCATTGCCTACAAACACACCCCAAATTCCCCCATCTTAAAAAACCCATCACTTTATTCATCCATGGCTGCAGCTCTCTCCACCCTTCCATGGCTATCTACAATGGGGTCCCAACTTCCCTTTACAACACTGTCTTCTTAAGGCTCTGCAGTTTGGCTTCCAAACTCATCATTCAACTGAAAACTGCTCTCTCTCCAAAGTTATTAACAACTCTTAATTATAAAATCCAGTGGCCTTTTCTCAATCCTCCTTCTTGACTTCTGTCTCATACTCTTTTCTCTCCAGGTTTTCAGGTTATCCCTCTCTCTTGATTTTCCTTGTGACTACTTTTTTTCAGTCTACTTTGTTAGATCTTTTTTCAGGTCATGTCCACTAACAGTGGGTGTCCCTTAGGGATATTCTGGGCCTTCTTCTCTTCTCCATACAGCATATACTATAACTTTGGTTATCCTATCAGTTCCCATGCATTCAATTATCTTTTTGCTTATGATCCTCTGATCTACTTATTTGGCTATAACCTCTCTGCTGACCTCTAGTCTTACATCTCCAATTGCCTTTTGGATGTCTCAAACTGGATGTTCTGTAGACAAATTAAACACATCCCAAATTGAGCTCATTATCTATCCACCACTCCTTTCTTGTTTCCTAATTTCTTTATTATTATTAATGACACCACTATCCTTCCAGGCTCATAACCAAAGTGTCATCCTCAACTCCTGACTTTCTCTCATCCCCCATATTCAATCTATTGCCAAGACTTGTGGATTTTTCCTTTGTCATATCTCTTGTCTTTGCCCTCTTCTCTGGGCACTGCTCTGGTGCAGACCCTTATCACCCGGACAATCACAATAACTAAGCATGGGTCTCTCTATCTCAAGTCTCTTCCATCCTCCATTCAGCCACCAAAGTGATTTTTCTGAAGTATAGGTCTGATCATGTCAGCTCTTTGCTTAATAAACTCTAGTATCTCCCTATGGCTTTCAGAATACCTCCCTACATATTCAGTGATCTAATGATACTGGCATCCTTGCTTTCCTTCAGAAACAGAATCTGAATTTCAGCTATGCTTTAGTCCGGGCCACTCAGGAGAGGAATCCCCACCTCTAATAAATAACCATCCAGCAGCTGCTTGGAGACATCCAAGCAGGGGGAGCCCCCCACTTTCCTAGGCAGCCCATTCCACTCTCATTTATAGGAAGCTTTCTGACATCAGGACTGAATCGGCCTCTATGGAATGTCACCTCTTGCTCATGGTACTGCCCTCTGGGATCCAAATAAGTGCGTCTAATTCCTTTTCCACAACAGGGCAGCCCTTCAAATAATTGAAAACAGCTAGCATGCCCTCTCTAGTATTCTCTTCAACAGGCTGACATCTTTCCAGTTCCCTCAATTCACATTAAGGCCTACAGGCCCTTCCTCTTCCTGGTGGCCCTATTCTGGACACTCTTCAATTTATCAATGCCCTTCCTAAATCATGCCCCCAGGAATGAAGAGGAAGCTCTGATCAGGACAGAGAACAGTGGAACTATCACCTCCCCACTCTTGGAAGTTGTACTCCATTTGACACAGCCCAAATTTGCATTTGATGCTTTGGGTAATACATCACTCTACCAATTTATTGAGCATATAATAGCATGAATCCTACCCCCAAATCTCTTTCAGAACAACTGTTGTCTTGATCCACCCTTCTCCCGTTTTGTATCTATGAAGTGATCTTTACGTACTCGAGCAAGATTTCAAGTTTATCTATTGAATTTATCTAGAAAATTAAGGGTAGGGTGACAAGCTGTGGGGGCTGGGTTGTAGGGAGATTCCCTGCTCAGTATGGACTGCACTAGATTCTCTTAAGGTTTCTTTCAAAGGTGAGATCCTGAACTTTCTTCTTCTGGGAAAGTATTCCCCTCAAAAAAAAAAAAACCATTTTATTTTATGCTCTTCCAAATAACTCAACATATAACGATGTTTGCAATGTCTTCCATAATAGCTTGTTTTATCTCCCTCCAGAATTGTATCTTGAACACCTGGAACAAATCTTATCTAAACTTTTTCTTACGCTCCTCAAGCACCTGGCATCCTGCTCTACACACAGTAGGTACTTTTGTTAGGTGAATCAGTCAATGTTGCAAATTACAGCAGACATTACACTGACATCCTACTTATGCACAGGGCCCTGGATGTCTCCGCCTGGATGGGCGTGGACTTCTGTTCCAAATCTTTGATCCTCTGCTGGAAACTTGTGTTATCTTGCTCAAAGCCCAGCACTCATCAATACGTCATTGATAGCAATCGCGGACTAACAAACTGCTGTCATTTAAGTCCTTGCCCCTAAAGAGTTCACAATTCCTGGGGAGGGGGCGGCCTGTGAACAGTCCACTACGGAGAATATGAATGCATCTCGAAGGAGGCATATAAAGTGGAAGGGGCGCTGGCTTGGGAGGGGTGCGATCTCAGTTCGAATCCAGCCCGAACCCTCTGGGTGTGACCTTGGGGAGTCATTTTACTATGGACCTCGTTTGCTCAGATGGAAAACAGGCTGGATGGCTGCTGCCAGCTCCAAGCTCCTCCAGGGTCTCTGTGTCACCCCCTCCTAGACCACCCACAGCCGAGGTTGGATAAACAGCCACCCAAGAAGGACCAGGAAGGTCCCGCTCCCTCACTCCCCGCCCCCATCACGTGTTCCTCTTTACGGCGCTCAGCAGACGCACAGAAATGTCCCTCTTCGCGACTCTTACTCATTGTCACTGCCGCTGCCGGAGAAATACGATGGGCTTCGGCTTCTGTTGTCGCCGCTCTCCCCGCTCTCGGCCTCCTCCTCTTCCTTCGAGGCGGGGGCGCCACTTAGCCGGGCCGTGGCCGCCACATCCGCCTCCGAGCTCCCTGCGGGCAATGGAGAGGTCTGCCAGTGCAGCCTTTCCCGCCAGGCCCGGGAGGTGTTCTCGCCCGACATGTCTGGGAACCGAGGCCAAGAGTCAGGGCTGGGGGCGGGGCACCGAGCCACGTGAGCACTGCCTGCTAATTTTATTGGCTGCTGTTGAGGTCACCTAGGAGACGGTGAAGCTTCCAGGCTCTGGAGGGAAAGAAGGGAGAGGAGGAAGGAGGGGGAAAGAAGTGAAGGAAATAAAAGCCAAGGGAGGGAGGAAAAGAAGAAAGAGGTAGGGCGAAGGGAGGAAAAAGAGGAAGAGGGAGGGAACAAGAACAAGAAGGGAGATTAAAAAGGGGCAAAGAAGGAGAGGAAAGGGGGAAAGGAGAAGAAAGAAAAGAGGAGAGAGAAGAGAAGGGAGGAAGAGATGAAAGAGGAGAGCAGAGAAGAGAAATAAAGAGGAAGAGGGGAAAGGAGGATGGGTGCAAAAAGTAAGAAGGGAAGGGGTAAGGAGAAGAGGGAAAAAGCCAGAGAAGGAAAAAGGTAGAGAGAACGAAGAGAAGGAGAGAAAAATGAGAGGAGAGTGGAGGAAGATGAGGGAGCAGAGAGATAAAGGGGGGGGAAGGGAGAGGAAGAGGAGGGGAGAAAAAGAGAAAAGAATAGTGGAAGAAGGAAATGGATGATATAAATTGAAGAGGCACAAGCAGAAATCTAAATTCATTTTCTGCCTGCCTGCTACCTGCAACTTCTATGACTGTGGGCAAATCTTTTTGCCTTGGCAGTGCCTCAGCTTCCTCATCTGTAAAATGAGGAGGTTAGAGTAGAAGAGGAAAAACAAGAAAGAGTAGCCCTTTCTGATAGACCTCACGGATGCTGCTCCTTTCTCCTTCTGCTCTTTGCCCTTGACTTCTTGCCATTTGTAGCCCATCCTGAGAAAGAACAGGATTTATACTCGGTTAGCTTGAAAAGGCCCTCTAAGCCACAGTTCCCCTGGATTCCTGAACTGCAGAGAGTGGGTGTAGAATAGTGGGGGGAAAAGTGGACAAATCTGTCATCATCATCAATGATAATTGCTCACATTTCTATAACACTTAACGATTTACAAAGTGCTAGCTTTCCTTATAAATACTTTGTGACATAGAAGATCCATTTTCACATCCTGGGCTTGCCTTTTACATTCAGCAACCATTTACTAAGCACTTACTGTGTGCTATGCACCTTGCTAGATGATACAAAGACAGAATAGTAGCCTTCAGAGAGCTTCTATCCTATTGGGGGAGGGGAGAGAGAAGTAACATGGACACACACATAAATAGAAAAAAACATATACTAAATAAATAGAAATTCTCAGGTTTTGGGTTCCCCCTTTAGCTGTTTGAGCACAGGCAGTTCACAGCCTAAGATCATAGGATTTAGGCCTTAGGGGGTATTTGTTAGTATGGGTATTATGGAAAGGTTTCAATATCTCTTGTGAGCACAGGCAGTTCACTGCCTAAGATCATAGGATTTAGGCCTTAGGAGGTGTTTGTTAGTATGGGTATTATGGAAAGATCGCAATGTCTTCCATGAAGATTGTTCTGTTTTCAATGTTCTCTTGCCATTTGTCTTCTAAGCCCAAGAGTAGGGTCATAGTGGGGTACCTGGGAAGTCCCTCTCCCCTGATTGGAACAATCGTGAATTAGAAGATGAATCAAGATACACCTTAAAATTAAAAATACACCTTAATATTCTCACCAAATGGGGTTTACATTTCAACATTTATCCAGAGGATACAATTAGGATGAAACAAAGGCGTTTACTGGAATAGTAAAGCAAGATAAGAGAACACTCCTCCAAATTTAAGGCACAATTTCCGACAAGTATACACAATATTATGCGCTAGGTAGAGTAAGCAAGTACTTAAAGCAAACAGGAGCACACAGAAAGGGAATACTTGTTAACTCTCAACACTGTGGGGTCCCTGTTGTCTTTTGCTATCCCAGTCCTGCTTTGCCACTGAATGACTTGATCTGCTGGTCGTATGGCTTCAATAGTATGCATTGTCTCCAGCTTCTGGCTCAGCAGAAGTCCCTCCCTTGGACACTGCTGTGTCAAAATCCTTATCGAAGGTCAAACAAGCTACTTCAGCTCTGTTCCTTTGGAGTCTCAGCTTTGAGGTCTGTCATCCCCTGACCTACTGCTCTTGGTGCTTAGAAAGAGTGGAGTCTAGAAAAAGATACCCTTAAATTCCATTCTCAAGTTACATGTAAGCACATGTCTCTTATAGCTTTCTGTGGAAAGATGACTCTACCCAAGGGAGAAGGAAAGTAGGAGGAATAGAAAGAATTATCTCCCCCTCACTCCATATAATTGTGGTACTCTGCAAGAAGCACAAGAGAGACCCCAAGATTGACTCCAGAAAAACTAATTGACTTTTCAATGGACTCAAGAGTTGATTTCTCAGTTTTAAAAATCTCAGTCTCTCTTATTCATCCAAGTCAATGAACAGACAAAGAAAAGCAAACAATTGAAGCCAACTACGACCAGTACTAAGTCTGTTGTCTCTGATAAGCATAAAACCTTAGATTTTGAATTGGACTGGGATTCAAAGGTAATCTAGCCTAATACTTACAGATGTCCCAGAGAGGTTGTGACAAGATCACACAAGTAGTGATAGTCACATAATTTGAACAAAGGTTCCTTGACTCCAAAGTCACTGGTCCTAGTGGAAGACTTTTTCACAGTGATTCTATTCAAAAGGGAATTTTTTCCCCATCCTGAGTTCTTATGTTGATTAAATTAACTCTTCCACCTGAAAACCTCCTCAGATTCAATAAACTCAAAGAAGTTCTCTCCAGTATCCTGTCATACAATAAGGTGACATTTATCACAAGGCTTTCCTGCATTCATCACAATCAAAGGATTCTTTTCCAGAGTGAAATAAGTGATACTCTCATGCTGAAAGCTCCCCACATTCATTATACTCAAGAGTTTTTCTATGGAGTGAATGATGTATATTAAATTTATCTCTCCACCTAAAAGCTTTGCCCCATTCACTGCACTTAAATCCTCAGCCGAATTTTCTGATTTTTTCCACATGCAAATGACCATTCAAAGGCTAATATCCTATAATTTCATAAAGTAATTGTGGGAATTATTTTGATGGGGAATTGATAAATCTTACATCAACAAGGTCATATATTTAGAACTACTTTAATGGTTCTCATGATTAATTCCCTAATTTTACAAAGGAGGAAATTGATGTAGAGAGGTGAGGTCACACAAATATTAAGTGGTAGAGTTGGTATTCAAATGCAAGTTTTCTGCCTTTGTATTTAAGTCTTTCCTCACAGCCTCACAAAATTATTGTGAGAATCAAATAAGAAAATTAAAATAAGCTATTTTTTTCATTTAGTTATTTTTCAGTTGTGTTTTCATGACCCCTGTTGGGGTTTTCTTGGCAAAGATACCATAATGATTTGCCATTATGTTGCCTAGCTCATTTGACAGATGAGGAAACTGAAGCCAACAGGGTTAAGTGACTTGCCCAGGGTCACACAGCTATAGTGAGTGCTGAGGCTGGATTTCACTTCAAGTCCAGGCCTGGCACTTTATCCATTGTTACCTAGCTGTCCAGAGTATATTTTATATTAAGTTTAAAACTTAAATAGTTAACTATTTGAGGGTGCTGATAATGATAATGGTGAAGATTGCTTAATATTTTGTTTTGTATGCATGTATGTATCCAGTACAGTTAAATAGCTTACTAGCTTAATTGGTAACAGACAATTCTACCTGCAGACATACATGCAGGTACTTATAAAGGTCAGTCCAATTTAATGTGCATTTTGCTTCTAAGAAAGATATTTTAAAACTGTTTGCTAATGATAAATATGGAAATATGTTTCAAAGAATTGCACGTGTTTATCCTGTATTGGATTACTTGCTGTCTAGGAGAGGGGTATGGGGCAGAGGAAGGGAAAAAAGTTTGGAACACAAAATTTTGCAAAAGTGAATGTTGAAATTTTCAGATGATGAAATTAAAACCATTTCTAGTCATATGAAAAGGTGCTCCAAATTACTATTGATCAGAGAAATGCAAATTAAGACAACTCTGAGATATCACTACACACTTGTCAGATTGGCTAAAATGACAGGAAAAGATAATGACCGGTGTTGGAGGGGATGTGGGAAAACTGGGACACTGATACTGATACATTGTTGGTGGAACTGTGAACAGATCCAACCATTCTGGAGAGCAATTTGGAACTATGCCCAAAAAGTTATCAAACTGTGCATACCCTTTGACTCTGCAGTGTTTCTATTGGGTCTATATCCCAAAGAGTTGTTTTTTTTTTTTTTTGCTGAGGCAATTGAAGTTAAGTGACTTGCCCAGGGTCACACAGGGAATGTTAAGTATCTGAGACCAGATTTGAATTCAGGTCCTCCTGACTTCAGGGCTGGTGCTCTATCCACTACACCGCCTAGCTGCCCCCCAAAGAGATCTTAAAGGAAGGAAAGGGCCCCACATGTGCAAGAATGTTTGTGGCAACTCTTTTTGTAGTGGCTAGAAACTGGAAACTGAATGGATGCCCATCAATTGGAGAATGGCTGAACAAATTATGGTATATGAATGTCATGGAATATTATTGTTCTGTAAGAAACGATCAGGAGGACGATTTCAGAGAGGCCTGGAGGGACTTGCATGAACTGATGCTGAGTGAAACGAGCAGAACCAGGAGATCATCATACAAATCTTTCATAACTAAAAGAAATTATGATTAGCTGTGGTACCGGTAGATCATTACTAGGAAGCTAATGTCTTTTCTTTTATTCATTCTTTCCTACTTTCATTCCCTATATTTCTCTTCTTTCCTTCCCTTTTTCTAATTTTTCTTTTCATTAATCTATCCATTCATCCTCATACTTATTTACTTAGCTTCTTAACCATTTGTTCATTCATTCATTCACTTATTTATTAACTAATAATCTATTCATTCATTCATTAAGTCAGTTCTCTTCCAATGCTTCCTGGTGGTATGAAAGTGCCCTTGGATTCACAAAAAAGGATGTGAGCTCTGGCTTTACCAAGCTGGAAGGACTTCGGGAATGAGCTTATTTTCGGACTTTATGTCTCGTTTCCAAAAGAACTGCCAACAAAAAAGATAAAAAGACTGAGGATAGAAGATCTCATTTCTTGCAAGTCTGGAGGGCAAGGGAAATTTTGTAGTCACTTTCAGAAAATGTACAATGTTTGTCATTTTTTTCCATTGCTTGTAGTGTAAAGAGCCTTGACAGAGTAGGTAAACAGGAGTTTTCTTCCCCTCCCAAGATTATCTGGAGGGTTTAAGTGTTCCTTTAAAAATAGAAGGATGGCTTCAAGGTAATAAAAGAGAGAAAAGGGATCTGAAGATATTGAGGGTACAATATAACAAGAAACAAAAGAGAAGAAAAGACATTGAATAGAGGGAGTTATATCATGGATGGGAAGCTCTTTGGTAGAGGAGAATTCTGGCTGCTCTGAAAAAGATAAGATTGCTTATGTTCCAAGGAAGGAAGATCTGAACCCCAGAGGAGAGGAGGTGAATAGTGGTGGCTGTTGTCTACCAATTGTCGATCTACTATTAATATTAGAGAGATCTGCCATCTTTCCAGTGTATGAATCCAGGTAAGTTGGAAAAACTTTTATACTGTGTACTTCTGGGGATTCACGAGTTCAAATGACATGTCAAAAAGATTTCTTCATGGTACTTGATGCCATCCATAGAAATATGGCTGAACAAATTACAACATGAGAATGTAATGGGATATTATTATACTATAAAAAATGAAGATGATTTCAGAGAAATCTCAGAAGATTTGCAGAAGGAAAAGTGTATTATAATGCCACCACTATAAAATACAAACATCTTTGGAAGACATAAGAACTCTGACTGATATAGTGACCAACTGTGATTTTAGAATATAAATGATGAAACATACTATCTATTTCCAGACAGAGAAATGATGGATGCAAGATGAAAAGTAAGCCATACATTTTTGAACATGACAAATGAGAAAATTCATTTTGCTAGACAGTGTATATTTGTAAAAAGATTGTGTTTTTTCTTTTTTTTTATCATCTGGGGAGAGGGAATTTGGAAGGGAGAGAAAATACATATTTGTTAATTGGGAAAAAAAATGGTCAAAAGAGCCCTGAATTTGGAATTAGAAGCCTGAGTTCAAATCCTATCTCTGACACTCCATTTATCTGACTTTGGTTGTGTTACTTAAAGACAGTGGCAGTGACTCCTTCACATCATTTGAAGCAAAGATATTTTTGATTACTTTCCTGTGAATGTTCTCTCTCTTATGTGTGACTTTGGACAAGTAACCTAAACTATATCAGTGTCCACATCTATAAAATAAGGGGGCTGAAAAAGGTAGCCATTACTATATGTTACGATACTTATAAACATTATAACTAAGTAATTCAAGACTTCCTTTGTAGCAGTAAATGTTTTGATCACTTCTTCCTTTACTAAAAGAATCTTTGGAGGAATTTTTAAAAAATTACAAATTTAATAAAGATACATAACAAAGATATTCCATTTTGTATATCATATTCATATTTGTTTTCCTTGAAGCAAGGAATAATACATAGAAAAGTTTCTCATATGACTTAGTTCTTTATATCAGATGTTTCCATCTATTATGTGAAATTTCCTAGAGTTTAAGTGCAGGTTAACCATTTCCACTGACTAGTTTGTTAAGTGATGAAATAGGCCTTATTTGACCTCCTAACATAAATGCATCATGAAAGGAAAAAAAAACCTGATAAGAAATTGATTATTCTGTTTTTAATTTTTTCATAATACTTCTTACTATATGTATAATGTTTGAAATAACTATATCTTAATATTTATAAATCCTTAAAAGGAAATAAAATATATTTAAATAAATAATACATTTTCTCTTTTGTTTTTCTTCAAAGATTATTCACTTCAGTACAATTAGCTAGTAGAAAAAGGCCTAAAAGATTTATACTGAGCAAGGCTCATCTTCCATTTTCCACTACATAAGAAGTATCTGTCTCATCTTCAGAGGCCCAGTGATGTGCTGAGTGGAACTGAATGAAACATAAGTTCCTTATTTCCATGGATTACAATCTAAATTAGGCAAATAATACAATTCTGACATAAAATACACCAGATAAGCATAATTAAATATTTACTATCTTTAGCAAGTCCAAAGAATCCTTCTCTTGTAGGAAGAAGAGAAACTAGCAATAATAAGTTAGTGAGACTTAGATCAATAGAGGTAATTTTCATTTTATAATTTTAAAAAAGGATATAAAATGCATGTTATTAAATTCATCAGGAACGAATTAATACGACCTTAGATATTTGCTAGCTATGTGACTCTGGGCAAGTCACTTAATCTTGTTTGTCTCAGTTTCTTTATCAATAAAATGAGCTGGAGAAGAAGATAGCAAACACTCCAGTATCCTTGCCAAAAAAACTCCAAATGTGATCATGAAGAGTTACATATGACTGAAAAACAACTGAACATATGTGTGTTAGTATAGTAGGTATTTTAAAAAAAGGATTGGGGTCTTATCCCATGAAATTTAAAAGAAAAATCAGGATTAAGAAGAACAATATAGCAATCATTTCCTTGGCACCCTTCCAGTTTGCAGAATGACCTTACTATGTAATTATCTACTTAAAAAAAGGTTTGTAATGAATGCCTCACTTATTTAGCAGTTTTAACTATCAGAAATACAGCAGATAGCCTAGAATTATGCAAAAGACCTTTGAACAGCCAAAAATATGGACAGGGCAACCAAGCTAAGATATGATATTCAGATCAGATCTCCTCAGGTCCTCATTCAGGCAGAATCTAATTTACTCTTAAATACTTGATCCTAAAAATGTTCCTTATCTTGTTAACCAGTCCATAATCACTTAGAAGCAAATTAGAAAGGGAAAACTTTTTAAAAAAATCTCTTTAAAAAGAGATTATATATACGCAAATACATATATTTTTTTCTTTTACATTTCCTAATTTTTTCCCAGTATCATTATAACAGATTATTATTAGCTAATATGTTTGTTAACCAATTAGATAAATTGCTTAATTTCTCTGACCCTCAGTTTCCTCATCTATGAAATAGAGGTAATGATCTTTAACTCACAAAATTGCCCCATACACATAAAATGGGGAATTGGCCAATAATGCAATAATGTGCTATTTAGCCTGCTCATCTGATGCATTTTTCTAAGTTCAAGAAGCTAACAATCCCGATTCCAGATACTGATGGAAGTTTCTTAGAGAGGCTTTGGAATAGGTATCAACATTCTGTAACTGGTTCCATTTTGCTAACCACACAGTAAATGGAAACCTTTTTGATTGACTATAATTGGAGAATCGAGATTAATCTGTAAAGTTCAGGAGAGCAAAGTGTCCAAGAGCCTGGGGAATCCAGATGAGTGAGTTTTGTCTTGAGTTTTTCAGTCAGTGCAACAGCCATGCCCTGAGGAGCATCTTCATGGTATAGTCCAATAGTAGTTGTGAATCATCTTGTAATCATGCTGCATTTGAAAGTGAACTTGGTGGGATCAAAGCTATAGAGAAACTGAGCTCATACTTTAGGGTTTTAGGGGGAAATATTTATTCTTCTGTTCTTGCTATATCTTCAAGGTTATCCTTTTATAAAAGCAGACTGATTTTTAACTGATCGAATTGGTTAATTGATTGAATGGAAATGAGCTACTAGTTACTAATGGCTAATAATGGTAGGAAAGTATCTGAAATGGTGGCTTGAGCCAAAAGTATTAGATTACACCCCTCCCCCCGAATATCTCTAGCTCCTCAGCATAGTACCTGGCTTATTTATAATAGAAACTTAGTAAATGTTTATTAACTGAGTCTAATGAGAATCCTGAATCACCAAGAAAAAATTACGTTTTTTCCCATATATTCCAAGAAGGAAAAATTTCCCCAAAGCTGTTAAAACTAAAATTTTTTTAAAGTGTGAGAGCCTGAAGTAGGGTGGGGAAATTAGCTTCAATTTTCTAGAAAATATACTTTTGTAAATGACCAAATTCTCAAATGATGCCCCCTAAATGTGGGATTACATGCATTTTCAGTTGGCCAATTTCAATGGCCAAATCATTTATGATTTAGGTTAACAAAGGAAATCTTGCGGGGGGGGGGGGGAGAGGGGGCTCCTCTGCACTGAAATCTGCTCACATTGGATTCAGAGAGCACCTTCCTTTTTCTGGGCTCTGAAGATTGCAGGAGCTGCTAGGGAATTACTTTTGCACAAACTTTCCCTATTAGGAAGTTCTAAGGACTAACTTACATTTGTATGATAGTCTTAAAGACAAAAACACACGGAATTTTAAAACAGCAACAGAAAAGATTAATTATTGTTATGGCAGGTTATTCAACAAACACTCCATCATTGACTGTCCTCTCTTTTTCACCCCCAATCTCGAACCAGTTGCTAAATCTCCTTGTTTGTACCTCTAAATTTATTTTATCCATTGTCGTCACTTTATTTACATGAGCGCCATCCTACTTTGGGTCCTCATTATCCTTTGCCAGTTAAAAACTTTTAATTAGTCACACAGCCTTCAGTTTCTTCTCTCTTAAGTTGCTGATAAAATCATCTTTCCTAAGGCCCATTGGTATAATTGTGATCATTCTTGGTTCAGAAAACTGTAAGGACTTTTTATTACTTTTAGGAAAAAAGACAAATTTCCTGATGTGCCACTTAATCCAAAGAACAAAGCTAAGGATGGACTCTTTTGGTCTGACTTCACGGTTTGGACCCTGCCTGTCCAGCTATCCTTAATTCACATTACTTCTTTTTACTTATTCTCTGTTCAGAACAGGTGTCTTGAAATTAATCTATCTCCAGTCTCTTCACATTTACACAGGTCATGTTGTTTTAAAAGTTCAGGAGACAGTTTCTGGGTAATTAGTCATTAACAATGATAGCATTTTATTAAAATAGCTCACTGGTGCTCTCGAATGCTAAAGATCCCTCATGGATCCCACTCAATACTTGTGTCTTTAGAAGGGTGGGTATTCCTGAGGGTGGCAATTTTGGATTGGTTAACAATAAGAGAATGAATATTATGAGATGTGGGCTCATTCTAATGAAAGTCCTAGGGATCCATGACTTGGATCACCCAAAAGAGACATCAGTTTTCATATCATCCATCTGACAAAAGGGAGAGTCCACATTTTCCCAAACCTGAGTAAACACAATGAGTAGGAATCCATCCATTTACCTAACTTAGAATCACACAGAGATGCACTTGAATTCAGGTTTTCTCAGCTTCAAGGCCAGTTCTCTATCCACTATGCCATGGCACTCACAGAGTAGGAACTTTTAACAAATATTTGTTGAATTTGAATTTGACTTTAATAAGTAGCTGGTAAATACTGGGTAGTAGGTGGTGTATAGAGCATTACCCTTGAAGGCAAGTACAATTAAATCTGGACTTCAGATACTTACTAGCTGTGTGATCCTAGACAAGATAATCTCTTAGTCTCATTTATAAAATACACTTATCCTTTCTACATTGTAGAGATTAGCAATTTGGAGCTTATGCAATTTGGAAAATCCATCCCTTTGTATCAGAGAAGTCTGAATTTTTTATTTTTTAATGGGGTCTTTATAGCATTGAAAGATAAATTATGTTGGTATTATACAGTACTAAACATACTTTTTATACATTTCTGAGTTTCTAAACTTTTTCCGTGTTGCCTATGACCTTTGTGTATTGTCTGCAGTTTCCACAAAATTCCCATTTAATTTCTTATATTGACCTGATATATCATGCCTCTTTGTGGAAGGGATAATTGTATTCATTTGTAAAATGGGGAAAATAGCACCTCCCTCCTAGGGTTATTGTGAGAATCAAATGAGGTTCATTTATAATACTTGTAAACTTAAGCTTTATAAATGCTAGTTATTATTGGCCATTATTATTATGCATGCTGGGGAAAAAGAATGAAAAATAATAGTCCTTGTGCAAAAAGTATATAGAAGATGTCAATAAAGGTATGAAATACTGGTAAAGGAGGAGTCTCCTCTGGTCAGAACAATCAGGAAAAGACCTCAGGCAGATGAAAACATCAATCTTGAAGGAAGGGAAGGATTTCAACAGGAAGATTCCACAAGTCATTTTCGAGAGACAGGTGAAACAGTATGTCTCATGAAGAGTGCTTGGGACTGTTCTTCCTGGTTTTTGGAGCTTTGGAGCCTATTTTGGGGAACACTAAAAGCATTCACCCTTTCAGCATGATGAAGTCTTGAATGCTCTCATTCCTCCTCCGTATCACTCCAGAGATGCCGGGCCAGTTAAAAGGAGATTTAGCTTCTGGCTTGCTTTCTTGCCTTAACTGTCTTTCTCTTGCGGTTCTGGGTTCAATAAGTGGAGATGACTGGTGTAGAAGGAAATCTTCTACATTAGAAAAGTCAGCCAGTGATAAGAAAAGGAGCCCAGACCAAGCCTGATCATGCCAGGTCAGCCTGGATTGTCAGGAAGATGAGGCAGACAATCTAGAACCAAGCAGTTCTACTGCAAAATGCTGCATGTTAACAGTTTTAAGGATCAACTTCCAGATGAGTGAACCTGAAGTTATCACTGCCATTTGGTCTGTCTTCCAATCAAGTATACACTTATGGATCTTTTGTATTTTAGCATTTCTTTTGTGTGGAGAAAATAAATAACTGTCCTATACATAATTACATTGAATACATTTCTACTCTCTCATCTTTTTGGAGAAAGCTTGCTTTATAAATCATTTGTTTTCAGTGATATTAGGGTAAGGGATTTAACAAGCTGAAGCATGTGAATAAAGGGAGTCTAGTGTTCCTGTCATTAAGGTTCCTGTGGGATTGAATCTGGCATGCAACTGGTGCCTGGATCCAGAACAGAGGGGCTCCTTGTGGAAAGGGTATGGGCTAGTGCCCCAGCCTTCTTGGTCCAGCAGTGGTTTCTTCATTGTTAGGTAGGATAATACCCACAAGTAAACAGAAGAGGGAAAAGAGAAAAAAAAGAAAAAGTAGCTTATGGTTCAATTTGATTATAAAACAAGATGAGTAGCGTGAAAAGGAGAGCAATTTGGAGCATCTTGGATGCCAGAATAAGGAGTCTGTGCTTTATATCACAGGAAATGAAGTACCATTCAAGATGTGATCAGACTTGGGCATTAGGAAGATTACTTTTAAAAAGGAAACAAAAAGATTATTTTGGAAGCAAGAGATTCACTTGGAGATGTCCATCAGGCAGTTGGAGATGAAGGACTGGAGTCTCAGAGAGAGATAAGGGCTGGATAAAAGACTTGGAAGTCATTTTCCCTCTGTGATTGTAGATTTTTTAAGATTAGGAATTCTGTCTCTAACTTTGTCTCTTTTTCTCTCTCTTTTCTCTCATTCTATCTCTGCCTGTCTCTCAATTTTTCCCAGTCTCTCAGTCTTAATTATTTTTCCAATAGGCTAGTATAGTGAGTATATAATAAACATTTAATAAATGCTTTATTTACTTATCTGCAAAAAAGTAAGAAATGACATAGAGAGAGAAGGGAAGAGAATCTCAGACATCCTTAGGTTGTGTCCAGTGTGACTCCATGAATCATACTGTCCAATGGGATTTTCTTGGCAGACATACTGGAGTGGTTTGCCATTTCCTTCTCCTCCATCAAATTAAAGCCAACAGGGACTTGTGACTTGTCCAAGATCACATATTGAATAAGTATCTGAGGTTGTATTTGAATTTAGAGCTTTTTGACTTTGGAGTCAGTGCATTCCTCACTGAGCCACCTAGCTGTTAGAGCTTAAGTGATTTGGCCCAAGTCACACAGCTCATAAGTATCTGAGGCCAAATTTGAACACTGGTCTTCCTGGCTCCAGGCTTGGAGCTCTATCCACTGAGCCACATAACTGCTTCTAAGTGCTCTGGTGAGAACTCGTGAATGGTGTGGAATTAGTGGGGAAGAGAAAACAGATGATGAAATTGCAAAGGAAAAAGGAGTGATATAATACAGGAAAGAAGATCTGAAATAGCCATTAGGAAGACTCAATTAGAGATTAATAAAAGGACTGCCAGGCAATAGTGAGACCCTAGTTGAGGTTAGAGAACATGAATTTGTAGGAATTACTTTATTTAAGAAAATAAAGAGCAAGATCCTATTTTTAAAGTGGCATTTTAACCTTGTACTTGCCACAAAAAAGTGTTAAGTATAGGAATACAAAGAGAAAAAGGCAAAAACACAAGGAATTCACAGTTTAGTGTGTGTGTGTGGAGTCAACATGGAAATACCTATGTACATACAAGATGCATACAGACTGAGTAAAAGCCATTCTGTTGCAATAGCAACAATAGTGGTGGAGAGATAGGGACAGGAACTAAGAAAGGCCTCTTAAAGTAGATGGGACATGAGCTATTTTGAAGAAAGTAATATGCAGTGTTGAAAGCTTATTTTTTGAAGTTTTGGACACATTTATTTATTAAAACTTTTTATTTTCAAAACATATGCACAGATAATTTTTCAACATTGACCTTGTATTCCAAATTTTCCCCTCTTTCTTCCCACCCCCTCCCCTAGATGGCAAGCAATTCAATATATGTTAAACATGCATATTGGAAACTTATTTATAAAGATTTGGTTGTGTACCAGAACAAATATTCATTCCATTATTTTTCTTTTGTTTCAACACATGTGTAGCATGTAAGGCAATTTTTTTTTTACAAATAGAGAAACTGAAGTTCCAATTAAAGGTCTCTCAAGGTCACATAGATAGTAAATGAAAGAATGAGACTTTGAATCTCAATACATGGGTTTCCATTACAATATGCTACCAATCTTTAATAAGATTCTTTTCTCTCAATAACTTTCCCCCAATATTTTAAAGAATCCTTGCACTGTCTTGAGAAATTCTAATGCAATTTGCTTAATCACCTAAATCAAGATGATAGAATATTAAAGACTATCTCAAATTAAAATAGGTCTGCAAACAGGACTAAAATTTCCCAATGTCTTCCTCAATAATACATGTCCAGGAAATATACCAATATTTTCCCAAAGCATTTTAGTTGAGTTTTCTGCTTTGCCATTGTTATGTTAAAAGAGACATATTTTTGAAGTTAATATTTCATGCAGAAAAGAGTTTGCAACTTTGGTTCAATTATGGTTTGGCTCAACCAGTTTTCTCCAAAGTTCAGCAACTTACTGCTTTGCATTTTGAAATCTATACTAACAAAATATACAAGTAATTAAAGAATAAATACCAAGAAGTTTTAGACTTGGAAATTAAGAAATAAAATAAAATGGGATTTTATTCTACTATTTTCTTATGCCTGTGATTTCCCATTGCTTGAGGCTGTTGGTCTTTTTTTTTTAACGCAGTTGCCAAAAAGTCTGTGGAGGGTTGATGAGGGGCTTTTCAAAGAGAAGCATAATAAAATGATGGAAAAGTTATATATAAAAAAATAGACCAGGCACTTTGACTCTCAAGAAAATGGGTTTGTTTAGATTAGCTTCTGGGCCTTCTAATCTTAAAAAAAAGATTCAGGCTTTTTCTTTGTAAAGTTATTGGTTTATTAAATGGCAGAGAAACCTGAAGAAATGGCATTTACCATGTCCCAATTTTCAAAAAATAGGGAAGAAACTACCTGAATTGTGTTTAAATTTATTCCCCTCTCTCCCCAAACTCCCACAGTACAAGAGCACTGTTGTTTTTTTAATGTAATGGCAACAAGAGAACATATATTGCTCTGAATCTCTTCAACAAAATATATATTAGTTTTTCAAGTTTCAAGGGACCCTAAAGCATTTGAGAGCATTTATTGATGACTCAGATAAAGAAGGCTTGCAAGCCTGATACTGGGCAGATTTGCTCCAGAAACATTCTGCTGCCCTAAGATGCCATCATTACAGCCTAAATTTACTTCTAGAGTTAAAGCCTGCTCACTTCTATCTCATGGCTTTAGTTTGGATAAAACCCTCTTTCTGTTAATCATCAGAGTGGATGCTTCTGGTGATTGACATTTATTCCCTGAAGAATTTCTGTTAAGAAGCGTGTGTTTGTGTGTGAATAGAAAGACTTTTGAATACTGAAATTAACACGCTCTTATTTTACCAGAGTTGTGTTTTGCTGCGACTTTGTGTTAAATGTTTTTTCATGTTCACATCCATGCTGTAATTTGGGGATCTGGAAGAAGGGGTCCTTCTGAATAAAGGTCAAGGAAATTCCAGAGCCCCCATTGGTGGCTCATCTGACAGCATTTTATAGGGCACAGCAGGCCCCCTTCTTTGGAAGAAAACTGCCAAATTGTATGTTTCACAGGAATGGTGGAAATACAGAGATCGTTTCTGTTTTGCACAGTATCTTTCAGTCACACGTCTGAGGCAAGAGAACTCTGTTCTTTCCGTGTGTTTTTGCACAAAGACTTAAAAAGGGTCACTTGAAATATTTACAGATGAGATGATTTCCATAAACTTCTCAAAAGACCCTTTGGGCACATACTCTCCTTCTCTACAAAATACTCAAGAACTACTTAGGACAGATCCCCAAGGGAGCTCCTGCCTCCTCCTCCGCCAGATAGCAACTCTTCTTAGCTCTAAAGAGCCCCGCGGGAGGACTTCGGGGTCAGACACTCTCATTTGGTTCCAAGATGAAGAAGCAGACTCTGTTAGTTCTATGGTGCTACATTCTTATTCACCAGGAGACGTTCCCTGATTCCTGGCAACTACAGATGCCTAAATTTGCTCTTAGCAGAGATGGGCAAACGCCCTAGTGCAGCTAACCCTGAGATACCAGGCTCGCCCCAGGGGCCTGTAAGTTTGTGTTCTAAATGTGGTTCTTTGAATGTTTCGTGGGTAGATTAAGAGCAAGTGTAAATAATTTTTAAAAAGTTACTTTATTGAATCGCTATCACAATCTATCTTTTTTTTTGGTGGGGGAGGGATTGAGGGGGTTGTTTTTCTTTCTGAAGGAAAATTAAAGGTAGTGAACAGCTTCCTTCTAGACTGCTGAATTATCAAGATGAGTGTTGGGAAGCAGGGTGCGCGAATTGGGGTTACGCTACTTGCCGGGGTCTTGTTCTAAGGGGAGGGTCCCGAGAGGATTTAGTGAAGGCAAATCCTAGAGCCCTTGTCCCGTATGCAGATCCAGGAACACCGTGCCAACCAAATTCGTGTCTACATTCCCTGTGGGTTGTGCAGAGGGGACCACTCCATCCCCCTATGCCTCCTTCCCAGTGCACCCCGACACTAACCTGTGCATCAGGACGCTCTGTACTGAGTCCAGGTCCTCCAGGTTGCGCGGTGCAGGTTTGGGGATGATACTGGACTTCCCTATTTGGAACATAATGCCGACAGGGCAAAGGAGGAACAGCCCAGGGCGGCTGGCCCTTTTTCTCTGCAAACTTTTCTCAGGAGAGGAAAAAGAATGAGTAAAAAGGGCGGCAGAATCGGCCCCTACTTTCTCAGTCTTCCTTGCCCCCGGGGGTGCTGCGGGAGTGGGGCGCTTTAGAACCGGTTCCCCGGTCCTCCTCCTTTTCCCGCTCTGGCTTTTCAAGAGGGAGCGCTGCCCACTCTCCTAATCGGCCCGCGGCAATATTTGCGAGTGGGTGAGTGGTAAAAGGGCTGCAGGTGGAAGCGGTGGCGTTACATCACTCCCTGGGCGAGCTCGCTCCCGCGGCTCCCTTGGCTTCGGCTATATTTGCCCGGGGCGCTGCAGGTCCGCTGCGCCAAGGGGCATTGCCCGCTGCCTGGCAGCCCCAGGGCCGCGGGTAGTGGGTGGCCCTTTTCCGCCGCCTAGTGCAAGTTCCATCTCCCAACACCATCTCTCTGCCGAGGGGGGGAGGCTGCTTGCCTATGACCCGAGAGCCCGAGTTCCAGCTGCTACTCTATGCCAGGGAAGGTGCCTTTCACCTGAGGGTTTTAGGATAGGATACAGAGAGTACCCAATGAGATGTACTGTGCCCACGAAGAACTCACTCTGGTGTGACCCTTCTGCGCCTCTGTTTCCCTTTTTGTAAAATGAACGGAGTGTGTATAAAACCTATGGGAAGGATCTTTTTATGGATATTAAAAGAAAATAAAAAGAAATGCAGGGGAGGATAGATGAGAACTTTTTTTTTTTAAAGAACCTTACAGTTTTTGTTTATTTTTTTTTAGACAATTCTGTAACTCTGATACTAGTACAAAACCAGTTTGTGCCTCAGAATCTTAAAATCCCATTTTCCTGTAAAACTCAGTTTAAACACTCACCTCCTCCTTGGTGAGGCCTTTTTTGATCCAGCAGCTCTTACTGCTTTCCTCCATAACTTTGTTTTTACTTTGTATATGGAAACTTCAAGAGAAACCCCCAAAATGAATATAACAAATAGCAAGACAACTGAAGATATAAGATTATTTTGGATTATTTAGACATGATTTGGATAACTGACTCCTAAACATGATGAGATTTCTTTTACATTTTAACAAAAATTCAATGTTTTTTCAAAAGGGGGAATAATTGATATCTTTTCAAAATTCTGCCCTAAATCAAGCTATTTGGAAAGGTAACGTGGTACAGTGGAAAATGTACTGATTGATTCTTGCCTTAGAGGATCTGGATTCAATTTTTTTCCCACATGTTACTTAACTTCTCTGTACCTTAGATTCTTCACTGTAAAATGGGATGGTAGTGGGAAGGGTGAGCAGTGGGGTGGGACTGGGCCAGCAGGTCTCTATGGTCCAGTTCTTTTTTTTTTTTTTAAAGCTTTTTATTTGCAAAACATATGTATGGGTAATTCTTCAACATTGACCCTTACAAAACTTTCTGTTACAAATTTCCCCCCCCCCACTCCCCACCCCTCCCCTAGATGGCAGGATATCCACTACATGTTAATTATATTAAAATACTTGACAAATCGAATATATGCATACATATTTCCACCCTTATCATTGTTGTGCAAGAAAAATCATATCTACAAGAAAGAAAAATCAGAGAAAGGAAACACAATGCAAGCAAACATCAATAGAGAACATAAAAATGCTATGTTGTTATGATCCACTTCTAAATACTGGTTTTTAAGTCCTATCCAATTGATGCCAAAATTTACAGCGATTAAAAAGCTGTATCCTTCTGCCCACTTTTCCTTAGATCCATCCATTGCTCTGAGATAGATACTGTATCAGACTGGGCATAGATCCTTGTATGCATCAGTAAACATGAGTACAACAAAATGAGAAAATTCTTTCTGGTCCTTGGAGCCTTGTTGCTTATCTTACGTTAAAATTCTGCAACCTTACTCTGAGCATGATTTGGCTCAGTTCTGGCACTCCATTCTTGATCTTGACCCTACTTCTGATTCCAGACACTGCTTTTCACTTCTGGCTTTTGTGCTCCATGTCCCTTGTTCTGGATTCTGGCTAATTATATGAATACCCACCCCTTTTTATTTTTTATTTTATTTTATTAAAACTTTTTATTTACAAAACATACATATGGGTAGTTCTTCAACATTAACCCTTACAATGCTTTCTGTTACAAATTCCCCCCCCCCAACTCCCCACCCCTCCCCTAGATGGCAGGATATCCACTACATGTTAATTATGTTAAAATACTTGACAAATCGAATATATGTATACATATTTCCACACTTATCATTTTTGTGCAAGAAAAATCGTATCCATAAGAAAGAAGAATCAGAAAAAGGAAACACAATGAAAGCAAACATCAATAGGGAGCATGAAAATGTTATGTTGTGGTCCACATTTCATATCCCCCTCTCTGGGTGTATATAGCTTTGTTCACTGAACAATTGGAACTGGTTTGAAACATTTATATGAACACTTCTGACCCTGAACTGTGCAGAAATTTTCTAGCCATGATTTTCACTATTTCTCCAGATAAAAAAGCCTTTAACTTTCATCATGGGCAGAGTCATAACTAGAAATATCAGTGACCAGGGAAAGCAGAATGAAACCGATCCTTTTTTCTCCTATTAATTTACATTCCATGATGTGAACATAAAATAATTAATGAAGACAATTTAAGTTGAATGGAATGGATAATTAGTAAATATAGAGGCTTAGGGATCAGACTTTCAGGATTAAAAGGGATTTTGGAATTCCCATGTGATGTGGTGTTCTATGCTCTTTCTTCTCTACAAAAAAAAAGTGGCAAGGAAACTTCCTAAGACAGCATTTCAGATAAGTGGTACAATGGATAGAGCAGATAGTGAATGTAAAGTCAGAAAGACCTGATTTCAAATTCTACTTAAGAAACTTACAACCTATGTAATGTCTCTATGCCTCAGTTTTCTCACTTGTAAAATGGGGAAATACAGGAAATCAGTCTGTAGATAGAGGGAGATTAAAGATTCGTGAAAGAGTAGAGATTATAGAGGGGGAAATGTGCTGAAAAAAGCAGAATAGAATCAAAGGTGCATGTAGAGAGGTTTGCCTTGATAAGAAGAGCCACTTCTTCATGTGAGATTTTGCATAGTAGGGAAAGACATCTGGGTAAAGAGAGCTGAGGAGGGAAAAATTTTTCAGTGAATAGCTTCATTTTTTAAGGTTAAGTATGAAATAAGACCCTTAGTTGAGGGGATAAGGGGAAGGATTTCCATGAGAAACTTGAGGAGGGATGAGTGGTGAGTAGGATAGTGAATCAATTAAGGAGGTCTAAAGAGAATTGCCTTGCTTCAATGAGAGCCCTGTTGAAATTATATAACATAAATTTGTAGTGGATCTAGTCACCAAGACTTTGTGATTTCCTCTAGCTCCTCAGTAGCACATGAATAAAAGTGAAAATAGTGAATGGAGGGAGTAACACAAGAATGAGATTCATCAAGGGGGCATGATGGAAGAAGGGACACAAGTGTAGAGTTGAACTGGTTCATCAATAGGTCAACATAGAGGAAACAGAAAGTGGTAGCCAGATCGAAGTTGATGGCTTAGGAAAAAATTAAGAAGTGGAGGTCACTGTGTTGTTGAAGGATTATAACATCCTATCCTTATACAGATGAACACTGTCAACTTCATTACCTGGCCAATCTAACTTTTGAGGCTTTTTATACATCATTTTCCTTTACACATTTATGACCTTGTTAAATGAGTTTTTTGGTTGTTCTTTACACATTGCATTCCAGCATCTATTTCCTTATCTTTGTACATGAGGTTCCCCTGATATTTTGGGGTACTTCAGTAAAAACAAAAGTGACATTGTCAGTGGAGTCTAGATTACTTAAATCAATGAGTTTAGGAAACATTAAATCTGAAAAAGTTATACTCTTTGTAAAATTTTTTTTCTTTTGAGGCAATTGGAGTTGAATGACTTGTTCAGAGTCACATAGCTAATAAGTATCTGAGGTTGGATTTGAACTCAGTTCCTTCTAATTCCAGGGTCAGGGCTCTATCCACTATACCACTTGGCTGCCCCTCTTTTATTTTCAAATGAAAATCCATCTTCTTTTTCTCACATCTCCTACTACAATTGAGAAGGCAAGAAAAGCAAAATCTCTGTAACAAACACGAGTAATCAAGGAAAACAAATTCCTGTGTTGATCATGTTTAACTGCAATGATGCTTTAGGCAAGAAGGAATAAAATTGGTCTTCCTCTTCTCTTATGCATTAGTATTGGAAAAAGCAACAGGAATTAGTTATTTAATTAGTTTGGAAGACAATTTTCCTGCTCCAGAAGCAGAGGGGAAGAACAAAAGGTGCTAGGGAACAGATCAGTACATTGTCATTGGCTTTCCACAATCTGCTGGCTCTGCTCCTCTCTGATCTGTTCTCAGTTCTTGTCTGTATTGGACTCCAGTTTGGAGCTATTTAGATTCCAGTTTGGAGCTATTATGAAAAGAGCTCCTATATATTTTGGGACATATAAGAGGTCCCTTTCCTCTTTCTTTGATATCTTTTTTGGGGTCATGGCATAAGATTACACAAATGAATTCTACCTTAGGTACAATGTGAAGCTCTCAAGAAGAAATTCTGAAGACAGAAAGAGAAACATGGTTTTACTAAAGAGACTAATATGGTTCATAGGAAAATTACCGACAAACTTAAATTATTAAAATATTTTTGAGGATGAGGCATAATGTGTAATAGGAATATAGAAAGAGAGGCAGTGAAGTATAGTGAGTAGAAAGCTTTTCTTGAAATGAGAAAGACATGGATTCAAATTCCATCTCTGACATTTACTGGACAATTTTAAAACTTCTCAGTGTCTTAGGCAACTCTCTAAGACTAGTAAGTTATAAAGAAGATGTCTATCTCCACTTGTAAGAAAGATTGTGGGAGCTAGAAAAGTACTATCAAATTGTGGAGGGACAAATCTCTTTATTAATAGACTTGTGATTTTTGCTGCAATTTAAAGTCAAACTCACTTGGCTGTAGTTTCCATATTTCTCGCTTTCCTGTTTTGAAATAAGTATGTGTTTGCCCTTTTCTAGTTCTGTAGCAATGTATATATGGATGAAAAAAGCATTTATTAAGGATTTACATGTGCCAAACACTGAGAATATCATCTTGATTCTCAAAGAGTAGCTATGTTTTGTTTTTGTATTTTTTTGGAAAATATAATGGTTAAATGATTTGTCCAGGTCTGTATCTGATACAGCATTTGAACTCAGGTCTTCCTGTTTCTAGAACTGGTATTCTATACATTGTGACACTTAACTAACCCCAAAGAGTAGTTCTAATGAAGGAAGACAACCCACAGATAAAGGAGAGCTAGAACTAGGGGAAGGTTGGTTTAAACATGGTAGACAAGTAGTCTATTGACATGCCAATTTTAAAAATTATTTTTATTATTAAAGCTTTTTATTTTCAAAATATATGCATGGATAATTTTTCAACATTAATCATTGCAAAACCTTGTGTTCCAATTCCCTCTTCCCTTTCCCCACTCCCTCCCCTAGATGGCAAGTAATCCAATATATGTTAAACATGGTAGAAATATATGTTAAATCTAATATATGTGTACATATTTATACAATTATCCTAAATAAAATGCAAGCAAACAACAACAAAAAGAGTGAAAATGCTATGTCGTGATCCACCCTCAGTTTTCATAGTCCTCTCTCTGTGTGTAGATGGCTCTCTATCACAAGATCATTGGAACTATTCTGAATCATCTCATTGCTGAAGAGAACCATGTTCTTCGGAATTGATCATTCTATAATCTTGCTGTTGCCTGGTACAATGACCTCCTGGTTCTGCTCATTTCACTCAGCATCAGTTCATGCAAGTCTCTCCAGGCCTCTCTGAAATCATCCTGCTGGTCGTTTCTTACAGAACAATAATATTCCATGACATTCATATACCATAATTTGTTCAGCCATTCTCCAATTGATGGGCATCCATTCAGTTTCCAGTTTCTAGCCACTACAAAAAAGGCTGCCACAAACATTTTTGCACATGTGGGTCCCTTTCCCTCCTTTAAAATCTCTTTGGGATATAAGCCCAGTAGAAACACTGCTGGATCAAAGGGTATGTGCAGTTTGGTAACTTTTTGAGCATAATTCCAAATTGCTCTCCAGAATGGCTGGATTTCTTCACAATTCCACCAACAGTGTATTAGTTCTATTTGACTATTCTATATTGACCAATATTCTATTTGACTATTTATTAGTTGGACTCTAGCCAATCTTTGGAGAAAAACTCACTTGTGAGACTTTGGGGTCTCAGGGACAGAGCCTGAATTCTCATGCTAGGGGGATGAGGATGGTCAGAGTACAGGTTACATGGTTTAGAAATAGTTGGAAAGTATTTTGGTGGTCTGATTCTGAGTAAGATAAGATGAGCTTCCCTAGCTTGTTCTTCCCATTTAAAAAATTATGTCAGTATTCTGTGAAATAGTTTGCCTAGACTAAATTTTCCTTTATTATACCTATGCTCATCTTGAATTTCAACTCATTAATAATTTTTGATTGGTTCTTTCCATTTTTTTTTGGCAGGAAAAAAGGAAGCAAAATCAAGATTGCATGGTTCACTTTTTCCCTATTATATACATACATTTTTAAAGCCCTTCTTTTTTGTGTGTGCTATATTTAGCATTCCTTGCCAGTCTCAGTCCATTCTGAGATTTAACATCTCCTGACATCATTCTTACTGGACTGTGCCAAGCTTTTGTATTTATCCCAATTTATCTGCCCTTGTATATATCCTCTATAGAAGTTTTAAAAAACTAGATGGGTTGACAAGTTTCCTGTTCATCGTCATTAATCTTTTCAGACAACTCACTTTATGCCTCTGTTAGGAATTTTCTGTTTGTTTATTTTGGCATTTATCCTTCAGAACTTCTCACCCTTCTCCAGTTGACTTCCCTTGTTTAAGGCTATGGGAATCTGCCTTGTGTGATCCCTTTGAACCTGGCACTTTATAAATGGACACCTTACGCCCTAAAACTTCCAGCTTTCCTCTCCTTTATTGGGGATTCCAAGATGGCATAGTCATGTTTCTTCCAGATATTTTAGCAACCTCATTGATTAGAATTGGGTCCAGAATGACAGTTTCTCTTATGACTTTTCACAGCTTTTGAAGGATGAAATTATTAGACAAGTTAGGCATTTATTAACTGCTTTGCTTTTGGCAAAGAACTCTTAAGTAAATGCCCAGATAATTGAAGTCTCCTACCACTATTATATCATAATGTCACACCAGGTTGGTCATATGTTTCCTGAAGTCTTCATCTCTTTTTTACTTCTGTCTAGATGGTCTGCAGTTACTCCTACAATCATGTTTCTGCTTTTTTTTCTTTTATTTATCTTCATATAAATGCTCTATATAAAGGGAAACACTTTCCCTTTTTACTCTGTAAATTTCTTTAGTCAAACTCCTTTTTACTAGTCCTCTTCCTTTCTTCTTCTTCTTCTTCTTTTTTTTTGCAGAGGCAATTGGAGTTAAGTGACTTGCCCAGAGTCACACAACCAGGAAGTGTTAAGTATCTGAGATCAAATTTGAACTCAGGTCTTCCTGACTTCAGGGCTGGTGCTCTATCCACTACACCAACTAGCTACCCCAATCCTCTTCCTTCTTAATAAGATAAACACTTCCAGAACCATATTTCTAATCATGAGTTCCCATCTCATCAGATCTCAGAGATATTGTTTTTAGTTTGATATGTTTATTAACTACACTGTGCTTTGTAATCTGTGTGTGAAGACAAGTGAAGCAATGGTGGTTTTTCTTTTTAAATTGCTATTGACTTTATTTTCTTTTCTATTGCTGCCCTTTGTACATTGAAGTTTCTCTCTGTGATAATTGGCTTAGCTAATGTCCTCCTACTTTTTCCCTTTTAGTTTAATGTCCTTTTGGTTAGATTTGCAAGGCTCCAGGAAGATATTTTATAAGCCCTCATTACATGCATTTGCATTGTATAGACCAACTGTACTTTTCAGACCACCTGGACAAGAGCTACCTGAGAAGTTCTGGTTTAAAAACCTGGTACAGGTGTATAATATTGTATGATGGCAGACTTCAATTACCATACATCTGCTGGGGGTTTAAGTTACTGCCTAATGAACTGGAATCAGTCATTATCAGAACCTTGTGGAAGAGTGACCTTTCAGTTCTAGAATTTGTGGTTGAAAAGTGAAGACATAGTTTGAAGTGCATCCGATGTTACTGAAGAATAGATTTCAAGGGGGTTAGGAGAATAAATAAATAGGATATAAAGGTCTAATATTTTATAGGGGATGATGAATAAATGTAAAATTTGCACTTGGATCGAAAAAAATTTCTCAAATATCTAATATGAAAATCAGGGTTAGACTATGGTCCTTGTGAAAAAACACCCAGAAATTTTAATTTACAAGACACATAAATCATCAGATCATAGATTTGGAGCTGAAAGAGACATATGATGCCATCAGGTACAAGCCACTTTATTTTATAGCTAAGGAAACAGGATGGGATAATAACATTCTCAGGGTCATCCAGCTAATAAGTGTTTGAGGCTGAATTTCAATTGAGGTTTTCCAGATTTCTTAACTCCACAGAACTCTATCCATATCTAACCTACCTGCATGTAATAACTGACACGGGGATATATAACACCCAAAAAAGGTAACACTATCTTCAAGTACACGAAGAGAGACATATAAAATAATAGAGATGATAAATCTGAAAGTTTCTGGTCTCTGGCCTGGCTGTAGCTAGAGTACTGGGCTCAGGAATGGGAGTCACATTTAGGAAAGACAAATAAAAATCTAAAAAGCAAGTAGAATATCAAAGGACATGGTCATGGGGAGGACTGGTTAAAAGAAGAGGGCAAGGTTATTTTGGAGAAAAGAAACCTTGTAGGGAACATGATAGCTATATTTAAATATAGGGGATAAATAAAGGGGGCAAAACTTGTTCTGTTTTCTTTCTTTTTTTTTTAGAGAGCATAAATTCTGTTTATTTTTTTAATAAAGCTTTTTATTTACAAAACATATGAGTGATTTTTCTACATTGACCTTTGCAAAAACTTTTTTTTCCCAAGCTTTTCCCCTCCTTCCCCCTACCCCCCACCCCTAGATGACAGGTAATCTAATACATGCTAAATAGGATAAATTATATGACAAATCCAATACATGTATACATATCTATACAGTTATCTTACTGCACAAGAAACATCAGATCTAGAAAGAGAAGAAGAAAAAAAACAACCTAAGAAGGAAAACAAAATGCATGGAAATATTCATAGAAAGCGTTAAAATGCTGTGTTGTGGTTCACACAGTTCCCACAGGCCTCTCTCTGGATGTATATGACTATCTTCATCGCTGAACAATAGGAACTGAAAACTTATTCTGTTTTCATCTTGGAAGGAAGAGCTAGGAACAAGTGGAGAAAGTCACAGATGTTGTCAATTTAGGAGTGATATGTTTGTTTGGGTTGGGAATGGACAGGAGATGCCTGATCAGTTGAGTCCCTCCAGGAAATGAAGATAATGAAGTGTTAAGGTTCTGCCCCTCTCAGACTTTGAACATTGATATTCTGAGCTTGTTCAGGGTAAGACACTAATCATCAGTATGTTGGACTTTTAGGGTGCCTAGACAATTGCTGTCTGAAACCATGCCCTTGATGGCCTTAATTAAACCAGCCAGTTAGCTGTAAATTCAAACTAGTCTATAAGTACCCAGTTGAGAACAGAGGAACTCTGTCAAAGAGGGAGAGAGAGTCATCTCTGACAATTGAAAAGGAACTAGCCTTCTATGGAGGAAGAAGGAAGAAGGGAAGGAAGAAAAAAAGATGGAATAATAGATGGAAGGAAAGGGAGAGTAAAAGAAGTAAGGAAAGATAGGAGGAAGGAAAAAGAATGGAAGAAAGGAAAGAGGAAACTAAAGGAAGAAAGAAAGGAAATAAGTATTTATTATGTGCCCACTATGTGCAAGACATGATGCTTTACAAATATTATCTCATTTGATACTCACAATAAACCTGAGATGTTCTTTGACCTTTCCCTCCGTCCCTCCCACATCTCTTACCACAAAAGGAAAAACTTCCTTATGGTACCTAATCAAAAGTGACATAGTCTACCTTGGGAGATGCTTTTCATTATATCCCTTGAAATTTTATATCTCATATTCTTCCAAATTAATTTCCAAATAAATGTTTGCCTAAAATATACAAATTTTATACATAGATGATAGACATCTTAGACATATAAACATATAAAGTTTTTTTTATTAGTTTAATTAGCATAGTCACTAAATCTATATGTTAATATAGGCAATATCTTCATTTTATTATATTGTCATGGCCCAGTTATAAGCAATGGCTGTTTATATAATAACTTAAATTATTCTTTCTTTAAAGAATTTTTGTATTTTGAGAGTACCTTGGTAAATTGACTCTGTATTTTATTCACTTTGTAATTATTTTAATTGGGGATTTCCCTTTCTTCTTGGGGTTTGCTACTGCTATGTAGAAATGCTGTGGATTTATTTTTTTTTCTCATTGCTAAGCAATTGTCTAAATTAGCTTCATTGCTAATTCTCTGGAGTTTTCTAAGTAGACCCTTGTGTCATCAAACAAGGGTAGCTTTGACCATCTTTGCCTACATTTACCCTGTCAGTAATATTTTTAAACATTCTGCTTGTGCTTTTTTATTTTTTTTCAAAATATTGTCTCACATGTTTAGTTTGATCCTCACATTAACCCAATGAAGGAGGCATTATCCTCATTTTACATGTGAGGAACTGAAGTGAGGAAAAGTTAAATATTCTTATATGTCAGAGCAAAAAAAGGAATTCATGTCTAAGAAACATCCTGGAAGCATCTTGGAGCAGTGAAAAGAATAGTTGATGTTAAGTCATAACATCTGAGTTTATATTTAAATTCCAACTTACAGAAAGTCTGTGTTGCTTTTCTAGGCAATTGAACAAAAAAATTGATCAATATTCAAACTGAACAGAGGTCTTTGGGGCAGGTCACTGGGCTGTATCCTTTGCTTGGTCCTACTTAACATTTTTATCAATGACTTAAGTGAAGACAGAAATCAAAGTTAAATTTGCAGGTGATCAGGAACTAAAAAAAAACATTAGTTTGTTGTAAAGATTCAGAAAAATCTCAACAAGATAGAATAATAACAATAAAAGCAATAACAACATGCATTTATACAGGCAACATTATAAGTTCAATTGTAGACCATTGCAATGAAGCAAATCACAGGAATTTTTTGGTTCTTCAGTGCATATAAAATTATATTTATACTATATTGTAGTCTATTGAAAGTGCAATAGTATTGTATCTAAGAAACTCCTAAAGTATATCATTTAATTAAAACTACTTTATTGCTTAGAAATATGCTAACCATCATCTGAGCCTTTGGCAAGTGGTAATCTTTTTGTTGGTAGAAGATCTTACCTTGATGTTGATAGCTGCTGACTGATAAGGGTGGTGGTTGATGAAGGTTGGGGTAGCTGTAGCAATTTCTTAAAATAAGACAATGATGAATTTTGCCGCATTGATTTATCTTTCCTTTTATGAAAGATTTTTGTTGCACATGCTGCATAGAGATTTGATAGCATTTTACTCACAGTAGAACTTCCTTCAAAATTGGTGCCAAACCTCTCAAATCCTCCTGCTACTATATCAAGTGAGTTTATATAATATTCTCCAATATTTTTATGTTTGGGCAATAGGAAGCCTCAGAGAATAGGGAGAGAGAAAAGGGGAATAGCCATTTGGTGGAACAATCAGAAAACAGACATTTATTAATTGTTTGCCATCTTATATGGATGTATAAGGCATCTCAAAACAAAATTACAATAATAACATCAAAGTTCACTGATCATAGATAATTATAACAAAGATGATAATAATGAAGTTTGAAATACTAAAAGAATTACCCAACTGTGACACAGACACAAAATATGAGCACATGCTGTTGGAAAAATGGCACTGATAGACTTAACACAAGGTTGCTGCAAACTTCAGTTAAAAAATCAGCATCTATGAAGTGCTATAAAATGAAATATGCCTTTATAGAACTTATTTTAGACATGAGGATCCTGAGGTAAAGGGTGATTAAGTGACTTGCCCAGGATAATTCAGCTAATATGTGTCTGAGGCTATATTTGAACTCAGGTCCTCCTAATTCTAGGCCAATAGTTTATCCACTTTGCCACAACTAATAAGATAAAAATTTAACAAAGCTATTTGAAACCTCTTTAGTTATCTAAATTATAGTTTGGAATATTTTAGACTCATTGTTTAATGTATGCATTTCTCTCCCCATAAAATAAACCCAGATAATAACCTGTATTTTTGCTTTTTTTCCCCATAATATTTATTTAAAACTAAATACAAAATAAGAAAAAAACAAAATATAAAAAGAAAGACAAAAGGAAAATAAACAAAAAATATTGTCGTGTGCCCACCAGAATATCAGGGAGGATTCAAAATATATAACAATAAATTTCCATTTCAAGAAAGCATGTATAAATATTTTTGTTTTTTTAAAAAATATGAGGATCACCTCCCAATGTATAGCTCTCTCCTTCCATTAAATCCTTTTGTGTAGCAGAGACAAATTTGAACAAACCCCAAAGCTTCCAGTTTTAAGATACTAAATTGAAGTTTGAGTTTTGTTGAAATGGTTATTCCTTTTCTTTGTTAGTCAAATGGCATTTATTAAGCACCTTCATGAGCCTGGAACTGTGTTAAGGCCACACTATACAAAGAAAAGCAAAAGACAGTCTCTGTTCTCATGGAACTCAATTTAAGATTTTATAGAAGTTTTAAAGAAAACACCTTTAATGATTTTCCTGCATTTTGGTGGTTTGTTGTTGTTGTTATTGTTGAGTCTTCTGTTGTTTCTGACTCTTTGTGACCCCATTTGGGATTTTCCTGGCAAAAAATACCCCAGTGGTTTGCCATTTCCTTCTCCAGCTCATTTTACAGATGAGGAAACTGAGGCAAATAAAGGTAAGTGACTTTGCAACTAAACTTTTATAGCATCATGTACAAAAAGATTAGATTTTTCATGTTGTATCTCACATGGCATGAAGACACATCATTGGAATTTACTAAAAGTCACAAAAGCTATGAAATAACTACTCTGAAATGGGTCAGAGAAGATATTTTTCTATTTTTAGACCTTTTTTCATAAAGCAAAAGATCGCCACCTGGTGTTAAATATGATGCACAATTTTGATTCACTGGTTTAGAATTGTTGATACTTTGATCTTGATTCAGATTTTTTCTTCCTTACTCCAGCTATTCCAAAACATGACCATTAATAATCATCCCCAAAAGAAATAGAGCTTAAAGAAACCTCTATCCTTTATATTTATTTGCAGTTTTTGTTCTCCAGATTATTTTTCTTAAACATGTACATTCTTATGTATAATGGATGCTTTGAACATAAGTAGAGGGATTGTCAACTCATTTGTAAATCGTAGTCTTAGAGATTTACCTGGAGTTCTGAGAGGCAAAATTATTTCTCAGGGTTATACAGGTAGTATATGTTAGAGGAAATTTGTGAATCTAGGTCTTTCTGACTCCACATGCAATGCAGTATATAGTGTGATGTATAGAAAGCAAGACTTGAAGTCAAGAAAGTCTTGGGTTCAACTCTTTATAAACATATAAAATATATGGCAGAATGGATATTATGATGGACTTCAAGTTAGGAAGAGTGTGCCTTAAAGCAAGTCATATATTTACCAGTAGCTTATAAGATTAAACTATAGGTCATACCAGCAAGATGATTTCAGAGAGGCCTGGAGAGACTTACATGAACTGATGCTGAGTGAAATGAGCAGAACCAGGAGATCATTATACACGGCAACAACAGTACTATATGACGATCAATTCTGATGGACATGGCTCTCTTCAACAATGATATGTTTCAAACCACCTCCAATTGTTCACTGAAGAAAGCCATATACACCCAGAGAGAGGGATGCGAAATGTGGACCACAACATAACATTCTCATACTCCTTGATTGATGTTT
>JAJPUD010010729.1:0-29667 GCA_023553655.1 Myrmecobius fasciatus
GGCTGCATTTCTGAAGTATTCTTCAATTTAATTTATGTTCTTTTCTAGGTCTGTAGTGTGAACACCAACTTCCATTCTTTTGTATCCTTAGAAATACATTTTAAAAATATTGTATGTAAAGCAAAAGGGCAAAATTTGCTCTCTACCAATAAAAAGATAAAGCTGCCAGATGGCTTTATCACTGCCTTAAATCTTCCTAGATTGATGGGCTACATTGAAATGGTGAACATCAATTACATCTGTTGACATGAAACTATTTGATACGGTCAAATTCCATCAATTTTGATCAGAGCATAGAAGATTCTCAGAAGTCTGATTAAATACTCAAGGCAGGTGCTGCTCAGGTAAAGGAATCCACATTTATTTTTATTACATAATAGTTTCCAAAGGAAATGAAAAGGAAAATGTGCTTGTATTTGATAGAAAGAAATACATTTTTTTTCTAAGAAAATACTTCATGGCTGACAATTTTAGTAACATCATTTCATTTAATATGCTCTCATTTTACTAAATCCTATTGTGTAGGAAAAAAAAGAATATGCATAGTATAATATAAGCCTTAAAAGAATTGCTATTTCATTTTTCCCTTTGTACATGGCACAATAACAAGCTATTTCCATTTTTATTTCTGGATGTAACCATAATATTTTTCTTCTGCCCTAATGACTCTTGATCTCCTTCTTCCTATACCCTTGAAATGTATCATTCTAAAAATAGTCTGAAAAAAAAGGGAAGCAGGTTGTGGATAGAGAAGTATTTGGTCACCATAACTTTACTGTTCTTGAGATGATGATGATAAGTAATATTAATAATACCAAATACTAGTAATAGTAAGAAGAAGAAGAAAAAGGAGAAGGAGAAAGAAAAGAGAAAAACAGGAGAAAGAAGAAACAAAGGAGAAAGAGAATGGGGAAGAAAAGGAGGAGGAAGACAAGGAGAATGGAAAGTAAAAAGAGGAGAAGGGGAGGGATAATAAGAGGGAAAAGATAAAAACAATAGCAAAAATATACTGTTGTACTAATATGTAAAATATTTCTTTTAATTTCTTCTCAAAAATTGGAGGGGAAAAAGTCTAAATAATTGTTTGTTTTAGATATTTAATACTGCTGACTCCGATACAGTTTTTCCAAACGTATAAACCTAAGTGTAGAGGTAGAGAATGAAAGATTGGGGTGAAAATTCTCTTTTCATATTTAAAGCACAGACATTATCATGAGTGAATTTTTTTCCCCAGTTAGTTCCTTCTAAAATTAATCAAATACTTCTATTTCCCTATACTTTAAATAGATTCATAGGATATAGAACCAGAAGGGGCTTTAGAAATTATAAATCAGAAAACAAACAGACAAAAAGATATGTTTGAAGTGGGAATCCAGCTAGATCTTGATAGGTAAAAACAATGAATCCCCTTAGAAATTTGCATTCTTTGAATTCCTACTGCATATTTCTATTGAGCTAGAATCAATTACTATATATTACATTCATAACTTCTACTTGTACAAATTTAATTCAGTAGATTTTCTATACTACCTGGCTATCAATTCTGGAATTTAAACTATGTATTATAGTAAACATCAAAATAATTAGGTTAAAATAGTAATAAAGGTCAAAACAAAAGCAAAACAAAAAGAAAAGAAACAAATAATTGATCTCAAAAACAAATTTCTTTATAAACACAAGCTCCAAAATTAATTGGAAAGGCAATGCCTATTCTAAAGGAATTGCAAGGAAAATAATCAAGTCAATTACCTTTCATAAAAAGGCTTAGTAAGTAAATCCTGAACAAAGGAGAGAGAGAATTATAAAATATTAAATAGATGATTTTGATTGTGTGTCTAATGAGTGAGGTTCCAATCTCAGAACATGATTAGATTTGTCTTCCCTATCTGGTAGGTTACACAGTGCATCCACAAAATGTAATTCCCAGGTACCAATTAAAACAAACAAAAAAATGGAAGTGTTATTAACTTGCTTCATGACATACAAAATGAAAGATTATTTCTGCAACTTTCTAAGTACTTATAGACTATTGCTGATATAACATGTGGTGATGAAATGACAAGATTAATATGTTAGTGGGGACAAGGGAATCAACATAATTATATTTTCATTGGAGCAGACTATAAAGCAACTTACACAGAACAAGAAATTAGATGAAGGCATTAGGAAACAGTAAACCTGGCCCAGAAATATGATATAGTAATGATAGACAGCAGCTATATCCAAATTAAAGTCATTAGCCTGCACTCTTTCTACCTAAATAAGAGAAACTAATTTTTTGAAATATCTTAAAATAATTCTATCCATTAAATCATAGAGGAATCAATGAGGTGAATTCTTATTCTGGAGATTGAAATGAATAAAAAAGGATTGGATGAGAAAGTTGAAATTGAATAATTCCCAGGAATAATTAAATATTCTATTTAGAATTTATAATGTAGTTGAAATTTAGTCCTTTGACTCATTTATGATTCTTGTTATCCTATTTGGGATTTTTTTGGCAAATATACTAGAGTAGTTTGCCATTTTCTTATCCAGTTCATTTTATAGATTAGGAAATGAGGCAAAAAAGTTGACTGTCTTACCTAGGATCACACATCTGAGGTCACATTTGAGCTTAGGAAGTTGAGGATGCTGACCTCAGACTTGGCAATTTATCCACTGCACCACATAGCTGTCTCCTTATGATGTAGAATAGGAAAACCAGAGATAGTTTGATGTGAATCCTAGATCTAGGAACTGAAGTTCTGGGACCCTTCAGAGACCAAAGGAGAAATAAAGAAAAGACAGCCAAAACTGAAAAATGTGAGTGGTAAAGGTCGAGAATAGATCTTACTTAGCAGTCCCTGTGTAATAGCACACTAGTTTTCCAACTTCACTTTGAGGAAAACTACGTATATACCAGAGATATTAAATAGTGAGACTTGGAATGTAGAATAACAATGCTAGGCCTTTTGAAGAGAAAACGATTTTGATTAATGCATTTTCAGTAAGGACATCAGAGAAATCAGTAGAAAACTGAAATAGATAAGAGATGAATTTGGAGGAAAAAATGGGTAAGCAGTCATGGAAAAGGCAAGTTCAAGATGATAAGAATTTTCTAACTGAGTCAAAATCATTTAAGGAATGAATAAAACAAATTTTGCAATTCAAACTGAAACAAGAATGGAACAAATTGAAGAACTTCCACAATGATTCAGAAAAATGATTAAATATATAATGGAAGATATCAAGCAGATGAGCTTTTAAAGAAAAAAAGTAACATATATAGCAGAATAAAACAGAAATATTCTCTGTATAAATTCTGTAAAAGACAAAGTGATAGAAACAGAAGGAAAAAAATATCAGAAGGAAAAAATAGCAAAACAAAATTAGAACAGATAAATACAACAAAACAAGGATACCAAACTAGAAAATATGAAGAATCTATGAGGATTATAGGTTACTGAAAAATATGGGGTTCCCCACTTCCCAACTTCAACATTTGGTGGGAAATTCTTACAGTTTTCAGCAACGTTCTTAAGAAACCTTTGCCACTCTTTCACCTTCTCTAGGAGGCCAGAGAAGAAGGAAGTTCTATAGGATAGGTTTTGGCAAAATTTTACAGCTTTTTGGCAAAGATGGGACAGATCTCTTGTATGTCATTCTATGTGTGGCTGCATCTCTGTGCAGAATGTCCATGCCATGTTTGTTCTGTGAGCTAGCTTAAAATTGCAAAAAAATCCTGAAACATCTCAGTTGTGGGAATTGTTAGCAAGATCAATAATAACCCAAGTCTCTCTATTTGCTAACTCTTCTCAGAAGCAAAACCATGGAACCCACCACAACCTTGCCCAAATACCTCCAACCCAGTTTGGGGGAATGAGGATGGAGTTAGGGGGTTCAGGTTCCATGGTCAGCATTCCCTGAGCCATGGCACCAGTTACCCCAGCTTTCAGCAGGTTCTATCCAGGAACTACCTGCTAAGAATTTGGGTACTCGCTGGCAGCACCCAGAAAGGCAGTCAGTCTATGCATTTGATAAGACCACCATTCTCTGTCTCAATTATGTATATATGTTACTTATGAAATTTATGGTGAATTATTTTATCTCTACCCATTTTTCTAATTTGTCAAGAGAAATAATAGGTGGTGTTGTGAAGTTCTTAGCATAAAATATACTATATGAATGCTAACTGCTTTATTGGATATAATTGCTTCATATTTGATAACATTAAGGGTTTTTTTTAATGTTACCAACAGATAATGATTTCTAAGAAATTTTAAAGGAAAGCCCACTAAAGGGATCTATTTGCACTGGTAGATATAAAAATAGTTTTTCAAACTTTAGGAAAACAAAAAAGTCTTTTGCCTCTACTTTAAAAATTCTAATTATCTAGAGCCAGAATTCTGAGGGACCTGTCAGTAAGAACTGACACCTTTTCCTGGCTCATAAAAGAGAATTGATTTGTGTAAATTTGGAAAATAACCAAATTGCAATTCAGTTTTTCTAGGCTCATTAATTAAAGTTAATTCAATTTAAAAATCTGTTTTATCTCATAAGGGAAATACTTACTTAATTAATTAATTACTTAATTAATAAAATTAATTAATACTTATTTATTTAAATAAGGGAAACTTATTTAAGGGAATAGAAACTAGAGTAAGACTATTTGGCTATTACTTAGGAAAATTCTAAAATTGTTAGCTAAGTTAACTGCAGTTATTGTCATCATATTTAAGCTCTATCAGTTTACCTCCAAGTATGAAGTATGAACTTTTTTCTCTCTTCACAGAGTGGGGGTAGGTATCAAACAGCACAGCCCACCAAAGCACTAAAAATAGTTGGGGTGGGCAACTTAGTAAGCACATCCTTTTCCATAGAGTCTCTGTCAACACCCCTTAATTTCTAAGCTTTCCAGTTTTGTTGAAATCATCATCCCTGAGAAATAAGCCTGTTTAGGATTTATAGTTTATAAACAAGGAATGTGTTTATTAAGAATTTATAAGTCTGTATAAGGATTGATCCTTTGTACCACGTTAAGTTTAAACATATAAAACAGGTTAAACAAAATCTCTTATGGGTTTACATACTGGTAAACTTTAAAATAATGTATTTAGCCCTAAGCTGACAGTGGTAGAATTTGCTATTAGAGATAAAATTGCTTGGGACTGACTGTAGCTGATATTCTTTTGAATTCTGAATTTTATTGCCTGATCATTAAGTCAGTAACCCACTCTTTGAGAGATAAAGGATCACCTTTTAACTTGCCTCACTGAAGGCATAAAGAGGGGAATTAAGAAGCAGGTTAATTATGAAAGACTTAGGGAAGTTACCCAAAGAGCTGAGGAAAATCCTGCCCGCTTTCAGGGGCACATTTTAGAGACTCTAAAGAAATACACTAATCTGGACCCCACTTCTCCAGAGGGAACCACTGTCCTCAGCATGCATTTTATTAGACATTCTGCCCCAGATATTCAGAGGAAGCTGCCGAAAGTTGGCCTTGGGACCTCAAACTTCCCAAACTAAGCAGTTACAAACACCTTTTGGAGTCTTTAATAAGGACAGAAATAGTTGCAGAGAAGCAGACCACAGGGCCAGAGCAAGAAATAAGGATCAGGCTCAATTTTTAGCCACTGCCATAACTGGGAACCATGGGGGGTTTTACTCTAGATGTCACAGTTAGTGTTTGAAACTGTCCTTGGAGGAAACTCCCAGGCCCTTGTGCCATCAGGAAGGGCACTGGAAGAGAGACTGGCCATAGGGGTCAAGCTGCTCCTCAATGCCCTGCACTCTGGTCTCAGGACCAGGACTTTGGGGCTTGGCCAGGCTCCCCACTCCACCATCACAATGGCTGAAATTTTGGATGTGCAGGTATATGGGGACCTTATTTTCTGTCTTGCTCCAGTACTCTAGTCTCACCTGCTCCCCCCAAAATAATGGTGATTGAAGGGAAACTAAAGATCTGTTTTGATACTTCCCCTCTGTCCTGCCAGTTTGGTGGTCTGTTATTTAAACAGGCCTTTCCTTTTATTCTCTCCTGTCCTGCTCCCTTGTTGAGGCATGATTTAATGGTGAAGTTGAGGACCAAATTTTCACTTCTCAGACCTCCAGGTGAACTTTTTGTGCTTCTCTCAAAGCCCTCCCATATCCTCTGAAATCCGGGAGGAAGGAGATTCCTCTGTCTGGGACCCAGGAATCCCTGGACAGGTGACTCATGTTGCCCCAGCTTTAGTGGCCTAATCCTATACCCACTCAGATCCTAGAGGACACAATGGTTCTCCACTCTAGATCTGAAGATACTTTCTTTTGTATACTACTGCTTAAAGACTCACAATTTCTTTTTGCCTTTGAATGGGCAAATCCAGGGAGTTCTACCAATGCACATGGCCAGTATGAGATAGATGGTATCTTGATCTGCAGCCCCACCTGAGGCTTCTCTGACTGAAGCCATAACAACCCTTAACTTCCAGCCCCATTTCCTCCCAGGCAGGGGTATGAAGGTCTTTGTTTAAAGGCCCACCTACTCTTACCAGTCTGTTAAGACCCCCAAAAGCTAATCTCTTGTTCCAGCTTTAACCCTACCTAGTGAAAAGTGGGGCCAAGCTCAGACCTGCTTACTTCTCAAAGAAACTTGGGTGAACCTCCTTAGAATTAATTGCCACAGCCCCTCTAATTGAAGAAGCCCCTAAGCTCACCCTAGACCAACCCCCCGCCAGGTTCTGAACATTTTTGCCCTCACAGAGTTTTAGAATTGGGGAAAGGAATGACAGCAAACATCTATACTGACTCCAAATATGCTTTTTATATTTTGCACACTCATGGGGTTATATGAAAAGAAAGGGGGCTTTTGACAACAAAAAGTTCTATGATTAAATATGCAGGGGAAAGAAGCTTGCAGATTCTTCTGCCCCATGGCACCTTTACTTCCCCAGCTCAGAAGAAAGGGGACACAACCTTTCTCTTTCTGGGTGATTTCAAACATCCTCAGGCCAGTTTCTAATCCCAGGCCAGATCTTTGCAGAGTGGATAAGACCATGTCTCAGATAACTCAATTACTGGCAGAAGCACTTAAGATTAGCTCTCTCTCCAGCTCTCTCAAGTGTCACTCCCCTGCCAGTGGGGAGATAACTCTTTAGTCTTTAGTCAGGCTAGGGAACTACATGGGCAATGAGGGCATTCAGGATTGTTGGGTGTGCCCTCAGCATCCTCACAGCAGCCCACAGATGGGACCTGATGCATTATTTTGTATATGGCCCCTTTCCCAAATGTCACCATCCCCAGCCTGGATGCCACCTTATTTGTACTAGCACCTCCTGAAGGGAATAACTTTAACTTGACTATCCTTTCTCTTCTTGCCAGAAAGTTAATAATTGTAGGATATCCATTCTAAAATTATTCTGGCAAACTTGCTCATAACGCTTCTACACTACCTTCCTTGAAGCTTCTTCCTACTAACTTAAAAAAAAAATGCTCTCTAATCCTTATGAAACCTATTTTCATTGGTCACAAGTTAGGAAACAAACAGATTTGTCAAATATGGCTGATTTGTGAAAGGGCTGCTAAATCCCATTCTGAAACCTATCTGGAGGAGGGATGCATAATTTGGGAAGGACTGGCAGAAGGATTCTACACATAAGCCCCATCTCAGGAGCTTCAAACTGCTTTTTGGTTTTTGTTGTCACCTTTATTAATTGGGTAAAAGCCTTCCTTGAAGACTCAGGTTTTTGCTAAAGGAGATCAAACCCATTTAAGATTAATTATTATCTGCACTCTGTATGTCATCCTCTCTGCCCAATGCTTCACCCCTTTTTAAACATTATGGTTCTTGCACCCCAGGTCATATGGAGCTCCTTTCACTGTGTATAACACCCCTGCTTCAGACACTGCCCCCACCCCTTCAAGGAGACAAAAGAGGGGATTTGGGGGAAAACATTCCTTGGTACTTATCCTAAAACAGCTGTCTGGATGAGGCATCCAGGAGAGCCTCACCACCCCCCACCCCCAGTATTCCTCTGAGTGGGGTTCCTGGCTAGTGTCCCTATAATTCCACTTGTAATTATTCTTTTTGCTCATATTTGGCCCCTCCATGTTTAACCTTCTTCTGAGAGTTGTTTCCTCCATGCTCCAAGCTATGAATTTCCAACTATTTGTTCACCCTGAATACTGTTGGCTAACTGATTCTGATACTCAGCACCCCACTAAATGTTGCTGATGCCATCTTGCCTTTCCTCCTCAGTCTGGACCCACACTGGGCCCCTGTCCTTACAGCTCTGTGCTCTTTGTCAGCATGAAGCAGCTCCAGAAGTCCCTTTGTCCAAATGAATTTGGGGATGACTGCTTGAGGGGGGAAAATGATGTAATACAACATGCTAAAACTTTTGGTTTTGAAGTCTCCCTTGGGAAACTACTATGCCCAATTTGTCTGATTCTGAAGAGACTACTTCTCAGTTCATTGCTGACTGATGATCTGGTCAGTAATAATAAAATTTCAGAGACCACCTTCAATTCATCTGGAGATTACTCCCTAGCCCTACCCTTGAACCATAGAATTAGATTATCTATGGTAGAAGCTGGATAAAGTATCTCCTTTGTTTCTGTTTCTTTCCTAGAGTCCCTTAAAATTTAGTTTTCTTTTTAATGGCACCACCATTACTTTCAATAAAATTTTGTCCTTTGACTAGGAGATAGTTCAAGTCTGCAAATTCTTTTGAGATACCTTGTGACACTCATCTGGTACCTCCTTTCCCAACCTCAACAGTATCATGGTCTAGGAAATCATACAAAATATGTTCTGACAAATATATATAAAACAAGCTATACAATATAAATACAAATTAATAGAGCAAAGTCTTTGGAATTAAAAGAGCATGGGGAAGGTTTTCTGTAGAAGGCAAAACTTTACTTGGGATTTAAATGGAATAAGAAAAGTCAATAATCAAAGCAAAGGATGTACAGTGAATCAGGTATGTGGTACAGTAGAAAGAAAATTCAGAGCCAAAATATTGTGTCTTGTTCAAGAAACAATCAATAGATCAAAGAAATCCAAAGTTATCTCCCCAAGAAATTTTATCATACTGTAAGAAGTCAAAAGAACAAGGATGAACTTTAATAATACATTGTGAATTCAGCCACATTTCTATCTATGAATCCTTAGTCAATCATAGATGTTCCTCTTTAACATATGATTAGCAAAGTAGAATCAATCACAGAATGCTCACATATGATCCAAAATCCACATGGGAACTTCAGAAACCAAGCAAACTATAAATAAGCTTGTAAGGATCTGATTCCCTACCTAGCTCTCCCTTGCATTTGCCATATGCTTTTGCCTTCATAATGACTCCAGGTGAGAGATCCGTGTTATATAATAATTTTTAAAAAATCAAAAAGTGCATATTTAAGAATACAATTATATTAATACACAACTTTATATCAAAACTCTTTTGAGTTACCATATCCATCTCAAAAATGAGATTTGCAGGCATTTGGAGCTCAGGTAAAAGGCTCCACTTGCCCTCTTTCCAAGCTAATTCTTTTTTAGCTGAAACCTCTAATTAGTTAAAGCACCACCTGGTACACCTGGGCATAAGCCAAGGGTCAGACTAGTCCAGACCTGACACATCAACATCAATAGAGGAGCCCACCCAATCTCCTGTCACACCTACATCTTCTTGCTCCATTGTCAATTATTTTCATAATGTACCATTGTACTGTATTAGTATATCTCAGATAGAAGGAGGTAAGTACAAAATAATGCATAAGCGAGAGAGAGAGACTTCTCAAGATTTAAGTGTAGAGATTAATACATAAATTTCTCTTCCTGCCATTGGAGTCTCAAAAGAATAGGCATTGTATATGGAGCAGGGTAGTAAACACTGAGGGACTAATTAGAATTGGTCATGGCCCTCAGAAGGGGAACTATCAGACAGAAGTATGAAGTTAATTCCTGAGATGCAAGAGTAGAAACTTCAGAAGCACATATTTGGGTCCAATTTATAGAGTAAACTGAATTCAGATTTTCAGCTGAGTAGGGGCCGAGCTCATTCGAATTAATTACAATGACATTTCTTAGGTCGAATTGTCTGGGGAGGAGCTTTTCTTTAAGCTTTATAGGAGATGACAGTATTACAAACTAATATAAATAATCAAATGATAGAACATTAAAGCTATTTTTCTTACTATAAACACATAGATGTGTGTGCATGTGTGTGTGTGTTCATATGAACTTGAAAAAAATGGCATGAACAAAGTCAATGAACCTGGAATAAAGAGGACAGCTGGGTTGGAAAAACAAAACAAAATTTTTCCTCAACTAGCATGGATTAGAATTTAATATCAAAGATGTATATGAAATTAACACAAATAACACGAACACATTATACAAAAAAAATTTATAAATTGCTAACAATTATATTAATTAAATACTTAATGTAAAAATCAAAGCAATCTTGAGGTTTTAATTTTCTTTTCAATGATAATAACAAATAGAAATAATCAATGTTGGAGGACCTCCAGAAAGAAAGACATTTAATTACTATGGGACTGCCTATTTTGGTCTAAGCATTCTGGAAATCATGGAATGATATAGAATGAAGGAAGCATATTGAGGAAAAGTTGAGAAAGTATACTTTCCTCTTTTTTGTTACAAAAATGATTATGGGAGTATAAAAGTGAAGTATATCATAAGAAAAATATTTTAGTTACATTAGTTGATAAGATTTTTCTTTCTTTTTTAATTTTTAGGATGAAGAATGGTTTACTATATATAGCATGGGGAGAAGATTGCATTTAGAATATGATAGAAAATGTGATAGAAAAACAATAATTTGAAAATATCATTTAGAAGACAATAGTACCAGATTATGAGAAGTGTCATATTATAAAATAGGAATAATTGATATTTACATACATTTATTGAAATCTTAATAAATTAACCCATTAAATCAAATCATACCAAGAGCATTTAAGAATAAGATCATAGAGAAGACAATAACTTTTAAGTGGAAAAAATCTACACAGATTTCTGTTACAAGTGTATTCTTAATTAATGAATAAATACCAAGAACTGCTGGCCTACACTACTAAAATTTCATCTCTACAAAATTTTTTTCTGAAAATAATCTATGTATTTTTTAAAACCATCTTTGATGATGTCTTGTGAATGGATTTTACAAATGATTTTTAATAGCAGAAGATAATTCTATAGTTTTATGTATGAAAGTTATGGAGGATACAATTTTCCACAGGGTGAATTATTTGTTGACATTTGGTAAACAAAAGATTACCTTGAGGGGGCGGAGCCAAGATGGCAGAGTGAAAAGGTGACTTTCTGCCTCTCCTCCGATCTTCTCTCAAATCAACAATAAAATAAGCCTCTGAACTGATCTTCAACTCAACAAACTCAGAAATATATTTGGACATTGCTTTCTGGATAACTTCATATCAGGTTAGTCTGACTCGGACAGAGAGATAAATAGAGAACTCCTGTGTAGGCCGGAAGTGAGGGTGGGACTCAGCTCAGCTCATCTTGGCAGAAATTCCAAACTCCAAACTCCAAATTCCAAACACCTGGAGTTTATCTGAGGCACTCGGGACACTCTGCCCTGATTGGGGGCAAGTGTTCTGGCAGACTTGCCTTGTTTAAGGAGTAATTTGGACTTAGTCCTAGCCCCCACCGGCCCAGCACCTTAAGTCAACTCACCGAAGTGCCCCAGGGCAAAGCTTTTCAGCCACCGTTTTTTTTTTTCTCTACCTTAAAGAGCTATCCATGCTGTCTAAAAAAAAAAAAAAAATGAAGAAGCAAAAGAGAGCTCTCACCATAGACAGCTTTTATAAAAAGAAAGAAGAGATGACCCCAGATCCAGAGGTTCCTTTAGACAAAACTCCAGAGAAAATCAACAAGGACCATCACTGGTCCCCTTTTCAAAAGGCCTTTCTGGAAGATTGCATAAAGAACCTCAAAAGAGAGCTGGAGGATAAATGGGAAAAAAAAAACTGGAATCAGTGCAAGAAGGATACAATATCTTGCAAGAAGGATATGATGCCGTGCAAAAGAGATATGAAAAAGACACCAATTTATTGAAAAATAAAATTAGTGAAGTGGAAAAAGAGTGCAATGAAAACAATTGGCCAGTTACAAAAGGAGCTTAAAAAGTTAACTGAAGAAAACAACACTTTAAAAATAAGAATAGAACAAATGCAAGTGAATGACTCAATAAGACTTCAAGAATCAGTCAAACAAAAACAAAAAAATGAAAAATTAGAAGAAAATATGAAATATCTCCTAGGAAAAACAACTGACTTGGAAAATAGATCTAGGAGAGACAATCTAAGGATTATTGGACTTCCTGAAAGCCATGATGAAAAAAAGAATCTAAACACTATCTTCCAGGAAATCCTGAAAGAAAACTGCCCTGAGATTGTAGAATCAAAGGGCAAAATCACCATTGAAAGAATTCACCGATCACCTCCTGAAAGAGACCCCAAAATTAAGACCCCAAGGAATATCGTGACTAAATTTCAGGAATATAGCACCAAGGAACAGATTCTGCTAGCAGCTAGAAAGAAACAATTCAAATACCGAGGATCAATAATTAGAATCACACAGGATTTGTCAGCCTCCACATTGAATGATCGAAGGGCCTGGAACCAGATATTCCGAAGGGCAAAGAAACTTGGGTTACAGCCAAGAATATCCTATCCAGCTAGAATGAGCATTATCCTCCAGGGAAGAAGATGGTCATTCAATGATATAGGTGAATTTCACCTATTTCTAATGAAAAGACCAGATATGAACAAGAAATTCGACACCCAAACACAGAACTCAAGAGATGCATAAAAAGGTAAAAAGGAAAGGACTCTTGAGAACTTTATTTTTACTAGGGGGATACTCAAAGTTTGGGGGTATAATTAACTAGATATTACTTTGATAATATGAAAAAGAGAACTAGAGGGGAAAAGGTTGTCATACAGGGGAAAAGAGGGAAAAAGTGGTAAAATAAGATCTAAAAAACAAGGAGATAAAAAACAAGGTAAAATCACTTGAAGAGGCAAAGAAAACCTAATATAATTGAGAGAAAGAGGGGAGGGAGATAAACATTGTGTAAATCTTACTCTCATCAGGTTGGGCTCTAAAAGTGTATATCAGACATTGGATTTCACATAGAAACTTGCTGTTGCTAGAGGGAAGTGGGAGGGAAAGGAGGAAAAATAAGGGACAAACTAATAGAAGGGAAAATAGAAGAATCAGGGGAAAGGAGTAAAAACAGGGGGATGGGATCTAAAGGGTGGAGTATTGTTTGGGGGAGGGGGTCATCAAAAGCAAAGTACTGAGGAGGGGGGAAGGGAGAAAGGGGAAAGGAAATGGGAAAACATAACTTGAGTAAATAAGATGGCAGGAAAGAAAGAATTAGTTATTCTAACTGTGAATGTGAATGGGATGAACTCTCCCATAAAACGGAAGCAGATATTAGACTGGATTAAAAATCAGAATCCCACAATATGTTGTCTACAAGAAACACATCTAAAACATAGTGACACATATAGGATGAAGATAAATGGCTGGAGCAGAAAATATTATGCTTCAGGTGAACAAAAAAAAGCAGGGGTAGCAATCCTTATCTCAGATCAAGTAAAAGTCAAGATTGATTTAATCAATAGAGATAAGGAAGGAAACTATATTTTATTAAGGGTACCATAGATAATGTAGCAATATCTATACTAAATATATAGGCACCAAGTGCAATAGCACACAAATTCATAAGGGAGAAATTAAGAGAGATGCAAGAAGAAATAGCGAAACGATACTAGTGGGGGATCTCAACCTTGCTCTCTCAGAATTAGATAAATCAAACTACAAAATAAACAAGAAAGAAACTAGGGAGATAAACCAATTGTTAGAAAAGTTAGGTATGATAGATCTATGGAGAAAGTTGAATGGAGACAGTAGAGAGTTTACTTTTTTCTCAGCAGTCCATGGAACCTATACAAAAATTGACCGTGTATTAGGGCATAAAAACCTTAAAATCAAATGCAGAAAGGCAGAAATAGTAAATGCATCCTTTTCAGATCATGATGCAATAAAAATCACATGCAATATAAGGCCAGGAGAAAATAAACCAAAAGGTAATTGGAAATTAAATAATCTAATCCTGAAGAATGAATGGGTGAAAGAGCAAATCATAGACACAATCAATAATTTCATCCAGGAGAATGACAATAAGGAGACAACATACCAAAATTTGTGGGATACGGCCAAAGTGGTTTTAAGGGGCAATTATATATCTCTAGATGCTTACTTGCATAAAATAGAGAAAGAAAAGATCAATGAATTGGGCTTATTATTAAAAAAAAAAACTAGAAAAAGAACAAATTAAAAACCCTCAATTAAATACCAAATTGGAAATTCTAAAAGTAAAAGGAGAAATTAATAAAATTGAAAATAAGAAAACTATTGAGTTAATAAATAAAACTAAGAGTTGGTTCTATGAAAAAACTAACAAAATAGATAAGCCTTTAGTTAATTTGATAAGAAAAAGGAAAGAGGAAAATCAAATTGTTAGTCTCAAGAATGATAAGGGAGAACTTTCCTCCAATGAAGAGGAAATTAAAGCAATAATTAGGAGTTACTTTGCCCAACTTTATGCCAGTAAGTTTGAAAATCTGAATGAAATGGAGGAATATCTACAAAAATATAGATTGCCGAGGTTAACAGAGTAGGATATAAATTATTTAAATAGCCCCATATTAGAAAAAGAAATAGAACAAGCCATTAACCAACTCCCTAAGAAAAAATCTCCAGGGCCAGATGGATTTACATGTGAATTCTACCAAACATTCAAAGAACAATTAATTCCAATACTGCACAAAGTATTTGAGAAAAAAGGGACAGAAGGTATACTGCCAGAATCCTTCTATGAGACCGATATGGTGCTGATAGCTAAACCAGGTAGGGTGAAAACAGAGAAAGAAAACTATAGACCAATTTCCCTAATGAATATTGATGCAAAAATTTTAAATAAGATATTAGCAATGAGATTATAGAAAGTCATCCCCAGGATAGTACACTATGACCAAATAGGATTTATACCAGGGATGCAGGGCTGGTTCAATATTAGGAAAACTATCAGCATAATTAATTATATTCATAACCAAACTAACAAAAACCATATGATTATCTCAATAGATGCAGAAAAAGCCTTTGATAAAATCCAACACCCTTTCCTATTAAAAACACTAGAGAGTATAGGAATAAATTGGCTTTTCCTTAAAATGATCAGTAGCATCTATTTAAAACCATCAGCAAGCATTGTATGTAATGGAGACAAACTAAAACCATTCCCAATAAGATCAGGAGTGAAACAAGTCTGCCCACTGTCACCATTACTATTTAATATTGTATTAGAAATATTAGCTTTAGCAATAAGAGAAGAAAAAGAGATAAAAGGAATCATAGTAAGTAATGAAGAAACCAAATCATCACTCTTTGCAGATGACATGATGGTATGCTTAGAGAACCCTAGAGACTCAACTAAAAAACTATTAGAAACAATTCACAACTTTAGCAAAGTGGCAGGATTCAAAATAAATCCACATAAATCATCAGCATTTTTATATATTACCAACAAATTTCAGCCGCAAGAGATACAAAAAGAAATTCCATTCCAAATAGCAGATGATAGGATAAAATATTTGGGAATCTATCTGCCAAGAAAAAGTCAGAAACTATACGAACTAAATTACAAAACAATTTCCACACAAATAAAATCAGACCTAATCAATTGGAAAAATATTAAGTGCTCATGGGTAGGCAGAGCAAACATAATAAAAATGACAATACTACCCAAACTAATCTACTTATTTAGTGCCATACCAATCAAACTCCCAAGAAATTATTTTACAGATCTAGAAAAAATAGTAGCAAAGTTCATTTGGAAGAACAAAAGGTCAAGGATTTCAAGGGGATTAATGAAAAAAAAGGCAGATGAAGGTGGCCTTATTGTACCAGAGCTAAAACTATATTATAAAGCAGCAGTCATCAAAACCGTTTGGTACTGGCTAAGAAATAGAGCAGTCGATCAGTGGCATAGGATAGTATATCAGGACAATCTAGGCAATAATCTTAACAATCTAATATTTGATAAACCCAAAGACCCGAGCTTTTGGGATAAATACTCACTATTCGGCAAAAACTGCTGGGAAATTTGGAAACTAGTGTGGAAGAAATTAGGGCTTGACCCATACCTAACACCACATACCAAGATAAGATCTAAATGGGTTCATGATCTAGATATAAAGAGGGACTTTGTAAGCAAGTTAGAGGAACATAATATAGTTTATCTCTCAGACCTGTGAAGATGGAATAAATTTATGTCCAAAGAAGACCTGGAACTCCTAACTGAACACCAGATAGATAATTTTGATTATATTAAGTTAAAAAGTTTCTGTACAAATAAAACAAATGCAGACAATATTAGGAGGGAAGCATCAAATTGGGAAATCATCTTTACATTTAATGGTTCTGATAAAGGCCTCATTTCTAAAATATATAGAGAATGGTCTCATATATATAAGAATTCAAGCCACTCTTCAATAGATAAGTGGTCAAGAGATATGAACAGACAATTTTCAGATGATGAAATTAAAACCATCTCTAGTCATATGAAAAGTTGCTCCAAATCACTATTGATCAGAGAAATGCAAATGAAGACAACTCTGAGGTACCACTACACACCTGTCAGATTGGCTAAAATGACAGGAAAAGGTAATTATGAATGTTGGAGGGGATGTGGGAAAACTGGGACACTAATACATTGTTGGTGGAACTGTGAACTGATCCAACCATTCTGGAGAGCAATTTGGAGCTATGCTTAAAAAGTTGTCAAACTGTGCATACCCTTTGACCCAGCAGTGTTTCTACTGGGCCTATATCCCAAAGAGATCTTAGAGGAGGGAAAGGGACCCACATGTGCAAGAATGTTTGTGGCAGCCCTTTTTGTAGTGGCTAGAAACTGGAAACTGAAGGGATGTCCATCAATTTGAGGATGGCTGAATAAATTATGGTATATGAATGTTATGGAATATTATTCCTCTGTAAGAAACAACCAGCAGGATGATTTCAGAGAGGCCTGGAGGGACTTGCATGAACTGATGCTTAGTGAAACGAGCAGAACCAGGAGATCATCATACACAGCAACAACAGTATTACATGATGATCAATTCTGATGGACATGGCTCTCTGCAACAAAGAATTGTCTCAAACCAGTTCCAGTTGTTCACTGAAGAAAACCATATACACCCAGAGAGAGGGATATGAAATATGGACCACAACGTAACATTTTCATGATCTCTATTGACATTTGCTTGCATTGTGTTGCCTTTCTCTGATTCTTTTTTTTTTTTCTTATAGATAGGATTTTTCTTGCATAACTTCTCAAGCATTTCAACATTATTAACATGTAGTGGACTTCCTGCCATCTAGGGGAGGGGAGGGGACTGGGGATAAAATTTGTAATGGAAAGCTTTGTAAAGATCAATGTTGGGGGACTACCCATACATATGTTATACAAATAAAAAGCTTTAATAAAAAAAATTAAAAAATTTTTTAAAAAGATTACCTTAAGGACTCCTCAGCAATCTGACTCCTCATAATATATCTACATCACCCAAACTTTCTTGAAATATGTAGGAATAGAGATTATTTGTTCAATAGTACTATTAAAATCAAGATTATTGTTTAATATGTAATAAGGAATAAAAACAGGGATAGATATCCTTCTTATAGGTTTTTGCTGCTGTCATGAATGTTGTCTAACGCAAAATAGAAATAGAATAGAATTCATATACATACCAATATGCTCTGGACATCAATGTTTCCTGATGCTCATTGAAATCTCAGAAAATGTTAAACTACTAAATAAATTTGGATTTTTTTTCCTCTTGTTGTTTGGGGAGAAATATGAGCTCATCTGTATATGAAAATTCCTTTCCAAGTCTCCTTCCATTGATAAAGGTAAAGCATTTCCTCTCGGTTGCTAGTCTTAGCAAGTTACTTGGGCCAGGAATCATACTTCTATATCACCCCCAGATTTAACTGAGAATTGTACAAAGAAAACTGAAAAAAAAAAGTGTTTCACGTTAAATGTAAAGGTGGCTTTCCAAAGAATGAGTGTGGTTAAACATTAAATTAGATTTCCAAATGGATATGTCAAACATTTCAAAAATAAGATAGAGTTGTCTTTATTTGGAATGATTTAATAGTCTGCATTATACTATGACAATTTCTGTTTTTTAGTCAATTGCAAATTAATCCCTTCAATTCCTATGACCTACATAATAAGTCTACCATAGACCCTTACAAGATTTATATTTTAGAGCTCATTCTATTTATTTTATGCAATTTTCTTCATTTGTGACTTGAATAAAACTTCTGTGTTCACAAAACTATAAACCTACCTCACAGGGTCATTTATTTGTCATTAGCTACTTTAGGAAGGACCATATATAAACTGAATTTACAGCAGGTGAAATGTTCAGCTATCAGTGAAACAGGTTCATTTAATCTCCATGATAACAACATTGCTTTGATAGTTTGGTCTTTCTGCAATTGCTTAAACTCAGCAGTTGTCACAGACTACTCTAATGTAGAGAGACAATTAAATTTTCCCAAAAGAGGCAAGTATTGCTTATTAAAAAAATAAAATAAAATAAAGTTTGACAAATTCATTAGCAAATCCTTTTTTCAGTGTTTAACTATTATCCATCTTTTTTAAATCCTTCTTTATATCTAACCTGAATTTCACATTTTGCAATTTTTTGTTTTATTCTCAGTTGAAATTGAGAATAATGACTTTGTAAGATTCCAGAAGACTATTATTATTGTTTTACTCCTTCTGTCTCTTAATCTTGATAAAGATCTTTGTTCCAGGTCTTATTTCACTTTTTAGGCATCTTTTCAACTTCAACATTTCCTGAATGTGCATTTGAACTTTGGGGTTAATGGCAATATGGGAAAAATTGAGCAAAATACTTATTTTAAAAATAGAATAAATGAAGACTGCCTCTGAAAGAAGACACCTGAGTCCAACTAGTACTTTATGGAAAAAGTTCCTTTATAATATCCCAGACAAGTGGCCATCCAATTAAATCTTCTAGAATGAGAAATCATACCATCTTATGAAGCAGCCTGTTTGTCTTATGGAAAGCTCTACTTATTAATTTATATTTGCTTTACATTGAAGCTGAAGTATGCTTCTTTATAACATCTACACATTAATCAATTTTCTCCCCTCTGAGATTAATCAAAATAATTCTAATCCTCCTTCCAAACAACTTAAAATAATTAAATTTATTTGTTTTTTTTTTCTATTTTCCAGATCAAATGGCATTCATCTTCTTCATAGGATCTGCATATGGCATGCAGATTGCTTTTGAGTTTCCTTAATTTTGACTTTCACTCCATTGAGTATATTCTAGCTTATTAATATCCTCACTAATATGTGTCACCCCAAACTTAATTCTAGATAGGGTCAAGGCAGAGGATGAGATAGCAGGCCTATTTTTCCTATTGTTTGTGGCACTATATCCTTAACAATGCTTTTGAATCAATGTATGTTTAATCAAAATTTGTTAATTTGATGTGTTTTGGTGTTTCCAAATTACTGAAAGTGACTTGATTATACAATTGATTTTTATACTTCTGAGAAAGATTTACTCTAAATGAGTAGAGATGATAAGGCTCAACCAAAGGAAGGGGTTCCATTGGCATTGTCAGGTGAGCAATATAAGAGGAACTCAATGGCAATTACTGGTGATGTGGTTCCACAAGGCTTTTCGGAAATGCAGTCTAGAACAAAGATGAGGTAGTGGTGGCTCAAACCTTCTAAACTCCATTATGGATCTATTATTCAGTCACAGGAGGTTTAAGCTAAGTTAACATTGAAAGTAAGTTAGATACAGGAGATCAATCTGTCATTGGTTTCTCCCCAGAGGTCTTAAGTAGTTAATAAGGAAAAGAAAAACAATGGATGCTAAATCTAGATATTATCAAACAATTGGATTTTAATTTCTAATTGTTAATTTTACTTATTATTATTATTATAATTGGTGGGAAGGTGCCTGAATCATTCTAAAGCAAATAAAAGAAATTCAATGATACAGAGGTCTGGTATGTTGATTGTAGTGACAAAGACCTAGTTGCATTAATGGGGTGCCCTTCTGAAAATTGGTCATCTCAGTGAGCCTTTATGATGGGATCTGATAAGATAAATGAAGTAATAAAATGGCAGAATTAGATAGCTTAAAGCATTCTTGAAATGGATTCTATCAAGACATATTTTGGGGGAATCATAGTTGTGGAGCTGAAAGGAAACTCTGAGGCCAGTTTTACAGATAGGAAACCAGGACCCTGGTAGCTTAAGTGACTTAAGAAAGTTTATATCAAGGATTAGTAAATAAGCATTTGCAATAGAACGTTAAGCCATTTACTTCAGTCTTGAAGGCCAGTTGTGATTTCCAATATTCTGTGGATTTTTTTTTCTAAATTCAAAGTAAAAATCATGTATCCTGGAGGCGGAACCAAAATGGCGAACTGCAGACAGCGTTGTCTGTGAGTTCCTGAGACCTTCCCTCAGACCCAGACAAATTGAGACTCCAAACTGGTTCTGGAGTGAGGGCGCCACCATACACTTGGACTACAACACACTTCTATCAAAAATCTATTTTGAAAGAACTTCTAAGGTCACTTTTAGACGGGCAGGGGATCGAGCAGCTCCCAGCGCTCAGATGCCAGTGCGCAGCCGGGGTGCAAGTCTGGGGCTGGGAAGGGCCAGAAGATCTTAGGCTGCCAGGAAGTCCCTGGGAGACGCTTGGGCCACTTTGCTCTGCTTGTGGACAGGTGCTTTGGCAGATCTGCCTTTGGTAAAGGGTGAATTGAGAGCAGCTGAAAGCGTGGTCCTAATGCGGATCTAGCCAGATCAGCCCCAGACCAGAAGTCAACTCAGCAAACTGCCCCAGGGCAAATTGAAACGTCGGCAGAATCCCCTGCTGGTGACTGATACCTCACCTCAAAACCATGAGTAAGAAGCAGAAGAGAGTTCTCACCATAGACAGCTTCTATGGAGAAAAAGTAGAGAAGTCCCCAGATCCTGAGATTCTGAAAACAATCCCAGATGAAGCCACAAAGGTGGTCTTAAGCTGGTCTCCCTTTCAGAAGGCTTACCTGGAAAATTGCATAAAGAATCTCAAAAGAGAGCTAGAAGAAGATTGGGGAAATAAATTGAGAGCAGTGCAAGAAGGAAATAACTGGAAAACAGGACTGGTGAATTGGAAAAAGTCACCAACTCACTGGAAAATAAAAATAGTGAATTGGAAAAAAGATAACAATTCACTGAAAAACAAAATTAGTGAATTGGAAAAAGACAACAATTCACTGAAAAATAAAATTGGCAAAATGGAAAAAAGAATGCAATGAACCAAAAAATTCAATTGGCCAGTTACAAAAGGAGCTAAAAAAGATAACTGAAGGAAATAATACCTTAAAAATTAAAATTGAACAAATAGAAGTGAATGACTCAATAAGACTTCAAGAATCAAACAAAAACGAAAAAAATGAAAAAAAAATAGAATAAAATATGAAATATCTCCTAGGAAAAACAACATACTTGGAAAACAGATCCAGGAGAGACAATCTAAAGATTATTGGACTCCCTGAAAGCCACAATGAAAAAAAGAACCTGGATGCTATCTTCCAGGAAATCATGAAAGAGAATTGCCCTGATGTTTTAGAATCAGAAGGCAAAATTGGCATTGAAAGAATTCACCAATCACTTCCTGAAAGAGACCCCAAAATTAAAACCCCAAGGAATATTGTGGCTAAATTTCAGGACTATCGCACCAAGGAAAGGATATTGCAAACAGCTAGAAAGAAACAGTTCAAATACCAAGGAACTGTAATTAAAATTACACAAGATCTGTCAGCTTCCACATTAAAGGATTGAAGGGCCTGGAATCAGATATTCTGAAAGGCAAAAGAACTTGGATTACAGCCAAGAATAAGCTATCCAGCTAGAATGAGCATTATCTTCCAGGGAAGAAGATGGTCATTCAATGATACAGGAGAATTTCACCTATTTCTAATGAAAAGACCAGATCTGAACAAAAAATTTGACCTCCAAACACAGAACTCTAGAGAAGCGTAAAAAGGTAAAAAGGAAAGAACTCTCGAGAACTACATCTCTACTAGGGGTATCCTTAAAGAATGGGGGTACAATTTGATTTTACTTTGATAATAATGGAAAAGAAATCAGATGTGGAAGGGATATCATAGTGTTAAAAAAAAAGGGGGGGGAAGGAGGTAAAATAAAATTTAAAAAAAGAGGTAAAATAAGGCAAAGTCTCATGAAGAGACATAGAAAATCTAAAATAATTGAGGGAAAGAAGGGAGGGCAATAAGTATTGTGTAAATCTTACCCTCATTAGATTGGGTTCTAAAAGAGTATATCAGACACATTTGGTTTCAAAGAAAAACTTGGCCCTCTGTATAGGGAAGTATGAGGGAAAGGAGGAAAAGAAAGGGATAAACTAATAGAAGGATTAGGGGAAAGGTGTAAAAAAGAGGGAGGGAGGGTTTTAAAGGGGGGAGGACTGTTAGAGGGATGTGGTCATCAAAAAAAAATCATGTATCCTTCCATATGTGCATTGAAAAAAGTCTACCTTTTCTGAGCATAAAAATATGATCTGAGTCATGTTACCTAGGCCTATAATTTCAGTGTCACTGTTGACTAGTCATTAATTACAACTGATAAATTTTCTATGTTTTATTATTTCTACTCACACATTCATAATATCCAGACTCTCATCATCTAATGCCTGGACTATTATAATATAGCCTTCTAGTTCTCCCTATCCCCAGTTTCTCCCCACTCCATTAGATACTCTATTCAGCTGTCAAAGTGATTTTACAAAGAACGATTCTGACTGTTATTTCTTTACTCAGTAAACTACAATGAATCTCTTTACCTCCATTCATTCTCCAGGCTCAAGTATAAAATTTTGTTTGGATTTTAGTGTCCTTTTAAACCTGTTTCTTTTATTCTTTTTCTAGTCTTCTTGCTCTTTAATCCACTTCAAATTTCTCTACATTTCAGAGACACTGACCTTCATGCTGTTCTTCCTTGAATATGACACTCTCATTTCCCAATTTCGTATATTTTTATCTGCCATGTCTCATATCTTCCCTGTTCTCTCTCTCATAGCATCTACTTCCTGGCCTCCTTAAAGAGTCATCTCATTTCAAAGCAATCCCAATAGACTTTGGTCAGAAAATGAAATCTGCATCCAGAAAATGAATTAAGGAGATTGAATGTAAATCAACATATGTTATGTTCACTACTTTTTTTCTGTTTTTTTTTTCAATTTTATCTCTCTCATAGTTTTTCCTTTTTGTTCTGATTTTTCTCTCCCAATATGATTCATAAAGCAATGTGTATTAAAAATAAATAAATTTACTAAAACAAAAAATAATCATCTTATTCCCATCTTCTCTAGAAGGCCTTGCTTGAAAAGAACCACATGTACAAAATATTTATAGAAGCTCTTTTTGTGATGTCAAGGAATAGGAAATTGACAGATGCTCATCAATTGGGAAATGGCTGAACAAATTGTAGTATTTGAAAGTAATGGGATACTATTGTTCTATAAGAAATGATGAGCAGGTAGCGTTCTGAAAAACCTTTAAAGACTCACATGAACTGATGCTGAGTAAAATGAGCAAAACCAGGAGAATGTTGTATACAATAATAGCCACATTGTGTGACAATCAATTATAATAGAACTTAGCGCTTCTCAGAAATACAGTGATCCAAAAAAATTCCAATAGACTTTGATGAAAAATGCCATCCACATCCAGAGAAAGAACTATAGAAATTGAATGGAAATAGAAACATACTATTTTAACTTTCACCCTTTCTTGTGTTTTTTCCCTTTTATTCTGATTTTTCTTTCACAACATAATTAATATGGAAATATATTTAAAATGATTATACATGTATAACCTGTATTGCTTGACTGCTTACTGTCTTGAGGGTAAAGAGATGGCATGATGGGAGAAAAAATTGGAATTTAAAAATCTTACATAAATGAATGAAATTATAGGTAATTAGAAAAAAAAATATTAAATTAAAAAAAAGACCTTCCTTGATCTTAGGTTCTCTCTCTCTCCCCCATTAAATCCCACCACTCCCAATGCTAATGTCCCACTTAAAATATCCATATGTTATATGTACAACCTTTTGGATTTTTTCTCTTTCCCCATCCCCATTTCAATGTAAGTTCTTAGAGGACTGGGATCATATTTTTATCTTTCATTGTATCCTCAGTGCTAACTATTAGTGCCTGGCACATTGCATATATTCAATAAATGCTTATTGACTGACAAACTGATACTGATTTTAGAGTAATTCAGTAGCAAATTATTCCTATGCTGGGAATATTCCTTCTGACAAGAGTAGAAATTATAATATTTTATAAGTTGCTACAGATGCATTCTAAAGTGTATCTATTGAGGGTATATATTCAACATGTTGAATTGAATAGAAAAAAAATTTCCAATTATACAGTCACAGAGACAAGTCATTGCTTGATTTGTTTTTAACATACATCTTGCATAATCTATGAAACAGATTTTTTGTAATATTGATTGCAGGTTAAAAAAATGACAATGCATCCAAAACTTATTATTAGATGACGATTAGCATGACATAGACATAGGTGGTTACATTTTATAGAACAGTAATTCAGAGTCAGATTAATTAAGGACAAGGCAAAGAAATTATTAGCATTTATTATTTTGATGCATGGAGTGCTTAAATTAAAAAAAATAGCTGTTAGTATTTGATGTGGTTTGAGGACCAAAATGATGAAGGTGATGTAAACACCAGATGATGGTAGGTACCAAAAGTTGTGGTTTGGTCAGGTGAAGAACTCACAATGGCCATTCTTTTTGGCAAAAGGTAGATTTATTTAGGGGAACAGATTACAAACAAAAAAAAAATATTTAGGGGAATAGGTTACAAACAACAACAAAAAAGGAATACAATAGATACCAGGAATTCTAAATATGAAATAAAAATTGCGAGAGCATAGAAAGACAAGTACCTCAGTGGAACTCAATTACTCCTACCTTATGAGGTTGGAGCATGTTCTGTGGGTAGGCTAACTCCTGAAAAGGGCTTAGCACCCTAAAAAAGTTAGCTATAAGGAGGAGAAATGGGGTCATGAGAGACACCAGAAAATAAGACAGGGTTAGGAGAGAACACGTGGTATGGAAGAAGGGTAAGGAAAAAGACACTGTGAGGTAGAGTGCAGTGAACTGACCCACAGGAAGGCAGAAGCCAGAGGATGGCCCATAAGTAGATTTTATAGGGAAAATTTAACCCCCGACATGACTGGGATTTCTGACTGGGCACAGCAAGGTGAGACTGCTGGAGACCCATACAAAGAGTGAGTCTCAAGGGTTTGACAGTACTTGGATTTCTGACTGGAGATCTCCCCAGAGGATGGGACCATGGAGCTAAACTGATCTCTATCCCTGCCTTCTCCCTACTTGCCTCAGGGATTAATTTTTAACAATTCCTCTGCTAACCACACCTAACATTGAAGATCTCATCATAATGACACTGGGATAGATAGAATGAATATTGGCGAAATGTAACATTTATGTCAATTATGGCTCACTTTTACTTTACCCCCTAAGAAGACACGTCCTATCTTATTAATTCACATAAGATCAATCAAAGCTAAAGGGAACATCAAAATATAATAATAAAGCTCAGTTCACTGAGTTCAAAGATAATATAAATTGCAGAATTTATGAATTAAAAAAAATTTTCTTTACATTCATAGAATTTTACAATTGGAGAATATCCTAGAAACAATCTGGTTGAATTCTAGCTGAAGAAAGATCAATTTTAATGGATAACAGATCTGACAAAATGATCCAAATCTTGTTAAAACAAACAGACTTATAATAGAAAACACATTATCTCTTAATCCATTTTGCTTTTGCAAAAATCTGTTAGTTATTTTTTTTCTGACACTAAACTTAAATTTGTTTTTTTGAGGGAAATTTTCATCTATTCCTTGTTTCTAGTTTTGTTTGGTGAAGGCAGGCAGGAAAAGAAATCTAATTGCTCTTCTGAATGGCATCTCTTTAAGGCAACTATCATATTTCGATAATTCTTTTTTTTTTCTTCTGGCAAAGTGTTATCACTTAATTGTTACATGACACAATCTTCATTCTCTTCATCATACTGTTGCCTTCTTCTGGTCTTTTATAACTTACAAATGTTTTTTCCAAAAATATTTCTTTTAGAACTGATCACAATTTTCCAGATATTATTTAGAACAGATCTGCTCATTCTGTAGCAACTTAGTGTAGTACTCCAACCTTATGGTGTCTTAAGTCTGTTTAATTTTAAGTTCCACTAGGGAATTTGTCTTTCCCCTTTTTAATTTATAAAATTCTTATCCCTTAAAAAAAAATCTTTATGGATTTGGCCCACTCTTAGCAGTATAATACTGTATAATTTGTCCTTGATTTGGAAGTCTGTGCCTATACATTCTTTTGAGATGTCTCATGATAGTGGTCTTGCTGAGGGACGAGACACCCTAACAATGTTTGGGGCTCCCCAGGCCAGTGTCACAGGTTTTGGAAAGAATTCACAGTCCCAGTTTCCAAGTTGAGATTTGGTAAAAGGGGTTTATTTCCACTAAAGGGTACTCAGTGGGCTCCTGATTAGGAAGGTAGAGGTGTATTGGGAGTTCAATTTTATTTAGTCTTCTGTGGCCCAGGGCTAAGGAGGGATCTCCAGATGAATTGAGGGAGTAATCTCCAGATCAGTTTTGGGTGGTGATTATTTTAGTTTCCCAAAGCAGAAACTAAAGAGTAATATCCAAATGAATTGAGGGAGGGGATTATTTTAGGAGTTTCCTCAGGGCCAGGTAAAAGTGTGATGAGGGGGGGAGAGGGAGCCAGAACCTGGAGATTCTGGGTTTTCTGACCCAGGCCCCCCAAAAAGATAAGGGGACAAGGAATCTTATTACATCAGTCTGTAACCCCAATATATTTTTGGGCTACCACCTTGTACCCCATTATTTTGGTGGCTAAACTTCCTCATTTTGGTGGCTTGATATGGGAAGAATTTGATTGCATCTTGTAACTTCAACAAGATGAGAAGTCAAATTTCTTTGCAGAAAAGATAGTGTATTAATGTATTATAAAGGAAAATAGGGCTACATTCTTAGAAATTTTCAGGCTAAAATTATTCTACTTGTATGGAATGATAGAGGGGCATAAGAGAAAGGATTATTTTTATTGTTAATAACTATTTTAAGCTTGTTTTTTTTTTCCTTTTTTCTTTCCTTTTTCAGGGAACAGTCCTCAGTGGTCAGTCAGTCTCTGAAGGACAGAGTTGATGATGAGATTGACCTAATGCTCTGAGAATATTCTCCTCAGCCTTTGGCAATTCCCCACCAAACAAGCAGAGTTTACTTCTGATTAAAGTATAAATAGAATCTAATCTAGATGAATTCCAGCCCTAAAAACATTAGACTCTGTCCTTGAAATTATGTTCTCAATTGTTCAACTAGAGGATTCTAGGTAAAGAAAAGATTCTTTTGTCTGGAGTGCTGGGGATAGTTGGTATTCAGGATCAAGTCAGCTGGAGGAGCTGAAGACTTCTAGTCTACATCCTCATTTATAAATCTACCTTCTCATTGATTATTCACCAGTTGGGGTTATTTCAGTCTGTTAGTTGCACCCATTTCCCAAAATCATTTAATCATTCAATGATTTCTATAGTTTTGTCTTTGGTTACTGAGAGAGACTACTGACCCTGAATTTATTGATTACTTGGTAGCCTAATTAATAAGTTGGTTATTAATTCCTCAGAAACTCTATCTCTCAGGTTTGTCTCCACTTTTATCAAGTTTTCTTTCTCTTCCAAAATGAATAGAATTCATGTATATTCCAAATCTGTCCTCTTATCTACAGCTTCTATTCCTTTGGAAAAATTCAAAGCAGATATTTTTTCCCCATATATGTTAACATTTTTTTTTTTGTTAAAGCTTTTTATTTGTATAACATATGTATGGGTAGTTCCCCAACATTGATCTTTACAAAGCTTTACATTACAAATTTTACCCCCAGTCCCCTCCCCTCCCCTAGATGGCAGGAAGTCCACTACATGCTAATAATGATGAAATGCTTGAGAAGTTATGCAAGAAAAATCCTATCTACAAGAAAAAAAAAAGAATCAGAGAAAGGCAACACAATGCAAACAAATGTCAGTAGAGATCATGAAAATGTTATGTTGTAGTCCATATTTCATTTCCCTCTCTCTGGGTGTATATGGTGTTCTTCAGTGAACAACTGGAACTGGTTTGAGACAATTCTTCGTTGCAGAGAACCATGTCCATCAGAATTGATCATCATGTAATACTGTTGTTGCTGTGTATGATGATCTCCTGGTTCTGCTCGTTTCACTCAGCATCAGTTCATGCAAGTCTCTCCAGGCCTCTCTGAAATCGTCCTGCTGGTCATTTCTTACAGAGCAATAATATTCCATAACATTCATATACCATAATTTATTCAGCCACTCTCCAATTGATGGGCATCCCTTCAGTTTCCAGTTTCTAGACACTGCAAAAAGGGCTGCCACAAACATTCTTGCACATGTGGGTCCCTTTCCCTCCTCTAAGATCTCTTTGGGATATAGGCCCAGTAGAAACACTGCTGGGTCAAAGGGTATGCACAGTTTGACAACTTTTTGGCATAGTTCCAAGTTGCTCTCCAGAATGGTTGGATCCGTTCACAGTTCCACCAACAATGTATCAGTGTCCCAGTTTTCCCACATCCCCTCCAACATTCATCGTTATCTTTTCCTGTCATTTTAGCCAATCTGACAGGTGTGTAGTGGTATCTCAGAGTTGTCTTAATTTGCATTTCTCTGATCAATAGTGATTTGGAGCAACTTTTCATATGACTAGAGATGGTTTTAATTTCATCATCTGAAAATTGTCTGTTCATATCCCTTGACCACTTATCTATTGAAGAGTGGCTTGAATTCTTATATATATGAGACAATTCTCTATAAATTTTAGAAATGAGGCCTTTATCAGAACCATTAAATGTAAAGATGATTTCCCAATTTGATGCTTCCCTCCTAATCTTGTCTGCATTTGTTTTGTTTGTACAGAAACTTTTTAACTTAAAATAATCAAAATTATCCATCTGGTGTTCAATTAGGAGTTCCAGGTCTACTTTGGACATAAATTTATTCCCTCTCCACAGGTCTGAGAGATAAATTATATTACGTTCCTCTAACTTGCTTACAAAGTCCCTCTTTATATCTAGATCATGAACCCATTTAGATCTTATCTTGGTATGTGGTGTTAGGTATGGATCAAGCCCTAATTTCTTCCACACTAGTTTCCAATTTTCCCAGCAGTTTTTGCCAAATAGTGAGTATTTATCCCAAAAGCTGGGGTCTTTGGGTTTATCGAACACTAGATTGTTAAGGTTATTGCCTAGGTTGTCCTGATAACCTATCCTGTGCCACTGATCGACTGCTCTATTTCTTAGCCAGTACCAAACGGTTTTGATGACCGCTGCTTTATAATATAGTTTTA
>JAJPUD010010729.1:35423-59539 GCA_023553655.1 Myrmecobius fasciatus
AGGTTCTTTATGCAGTCTTCCAGAAAGGCCTTTTGAAAAGGGGACCAGTGATGGTCCTGGCTGATGTTCTCTGGATTTTTGTCTAAAGGAACCTCTGGCTCTGCGGTCGTTTCTTTGCCTTGATAAAAGCTGTCTATGGTGAGAGCTCTCTTTTGCTTCTTCATCATATTTTTTTTTTTTTTTAGACAGTGTGGATATCTCTTTAAGGTAGGGGAAAAAAAAGCGGCGGCTGCAAAAAGCTTTGCCCTGGGGCACTTTGGCGAGTTGACTTAAGGTGCTGGGCCGGTGGGGGCTAGGATTAAGTCCGAATTACTCCTTAAACAAGGCAAGTCTGCCAGAACACCTGTCCCCAATCAGGGCAGAGTGTCCCGAGTGCCTCAGATAAGCTCCAGGAGTTTGGAATTTGGAGTTTGGAGTTTGGAATTTCTTCCACGATGAGCCGAGCTGAGTCCCACCCTCACTTCCGGCCTGCACAGTTGTCGTCTATTTATCTCTCTGTCCGAGTCCGACTAACCTGATATGAAGTTATCCAGAGAGCTGTGCCCAAATATTTCTGAGTTCGTTGACTTGAAGATCAGTTCGGAGGCTTATTTTATTGTTGATTTGAGAGAAGATCGGAGGAGAGGCAGAAAGTCACCTTTTCACTCCGCCATCTTGGCTCCGCCCCTCGAGAATCCTATGTTAACATTTTTACATAGCATATCAATGTATAAATGTTATATAAATTTTGCATAGATTAATTTTTTTTTCTAAATGTGTTTTAAAATTCTGCTTTCAGAGCCTTAAGTTTTTCCTCAAGATGTTTAATTTCTGACCTAAATTCATTCTGAAGTTATTTAAAAAAAAATAAACTGTTACTCTGGAATTATTATGGATACTTGCTGTTGTTCCCTAATTTCTGTTTGGATACTCCACAGCATTTCACCAGGTTCTATTTACTTTTATCTCTCTTATAATTGATAAGGTCGAATGGTGTGTTGGACAAAGAGGAAGTAGGGAGAAGTCATTGATAGTGATCAGTTTAATTCCATGATCCCCCACCTTCTGGAGAATTCTCCAGTCAGAAATCCAAGTTATGTCAAACCCTCTGTAGGGCTCTGAAGAGCAGTCTCACCTTGCTGTCAGAAATCCCATTCATGTCCATGAGGTCGACTTTTTCCTATAAGATCTACCTATGGTTCATTCCATGGCTGCTGCCTTCCTTAGGGTCAATCCCCCAGGGAACTCTGCCTCATGGAGTCCTTCTCATTACCTTCCCCCTTGCCAAAGGGGTATCGTTCCCAACTCCACTAAGTTTCTCAATCCCACTTCTCTTTCTTACAGCTAACTCTTTCAGAGTGCTAAATCCCATTCAGGATTTAGCCTGCCAGGTAAGACCATGTGACCCAACTTCGTGGGGGTGTTCCCTTTCTACTGTGAAATGGTGAGTTCCACTAAGGAATTTGTCTTTCTATGTTCTCCCAGTTTTTATTTCATATTTACCTTTCCTGGTGTTTATTATAATCCCTTCATTTTGTTAGTAACCTATTCCCCTAAACAAATTAGCCTTTTTGTCAAAAAGAATAGCTATCGTGAATTCTTCACATGACCAAATCCCAAATTTTGGTGCCTACCATCATCTGGTGACTGTTACCCTCATCATAATTATTTAATATGCTTCAGCTTCTCTTTGAGATTTTACTAAGTTTCTTCTCTGTTTTTAGGATCCTTTCTGTTTATCTACTTTTGCAATAGTCTTTTATTCAGATTTTTCTCTTTAGATTTTTTGTAATTAATTTTTTCTTATATTTTCTGACATTGAGCTATATTTCCTTCAGCCTCATCTCTTTATGGGAAATAAGCAGGACTTTTTCAGGCCCCTTGCTTGAGCAATCCTAAATGATGGTGGATGGCTAGAATTCTGAGATTAACAAACTTCTTTCCTTCAAGCTTAATGAACAGTTTTCTGATGGTGCAGCTCCATAGAATGGCATATTTTTACTATTATTAATTCCTTTTGCCTTTCTCCTCCTACCATATGCCTGGGGGGAAAATATTCTTCTTGTTGGGTAGATGCAGCAATCAGTCAAATTTCCTGTGTCTAGGTTCTTATCATAAGCTTGCATAAGTACATTACTACCTGCAGTAGTGAGTGCAATTGGATATGGGAGGAGTGCTGAGTGAGATCTTTAGTAAAATTTTTCAGGGTTAAATAACTTTTTCTTTTGAGTTGCCTATATGTGACCTTTTTATCTTATAGAATCAGCTATGCCTACTCTTATCTTTGTTATACAACTCCTTGTTTTTTTTAGATTTAAAGTAGGGATAGTTTGCATAAACAATCTTATATCAAAATAATCATGGTCTAATGGTTTTCAAGTCGAATCTGGGTGTTCACTTATCAGAAATGGTCAGAAATACTGTAGAGATGGTTTATATATTAGAAGTTGGAAAAGATGATTTTTAATGGACCTTATTGTAATAGCATTCGTAATTTTTATAATAAAGCAACCCCATACCATTTACCCTTTGGGGTAAGTAGCCATGAAGAAGAGTTAGAGTGATTACAGGGAATTTTGTTCTCAATTTTCTTCTATTTGAATGTGCCTCTGGTATTTCTACCATAACTTTCATAAAATAATATCTTGATTTATGTCAGAAAAGATAATCATCATAAAATAATTTACATATACCTTTGTGAAAATGCAAACAATTTAAACTCTATAGAAGTCTATAGAAGGTCAAAATCAAAGGGATAGGGAGAGAGAGAGAAAAGGGAGAAGAGACAGAGGGGACTTGTTTACACTTGCCTTCTAATTATGAGTGAATTAAATTTTTTATTAATTAAAGGGTTAGTTCTGATTATAGATACTTGTTTGAATTTATTACATTTCACAGTAGAGAACAAGTTCTTTCAACACTTTTATATGGTAACCCCTCTGATCGAGGCAGAGACAATTAATTAAACTAATACTATATATTATTCAGAATTGAAGTGTTGACAGAATGATAATGTGTGAATTTGAGAACTGTTTTTCACTGATGCAGGAATAAACCTGTGATTTAGTTTTTATATGAGTTCCCAATGTACAAGTTCTCACAAACATCAATTGGTACCAGATTCCTCCTTTCATTCAGAATATTCCTTCAGAATCACACTCCTTAAAATATTTTTTCCCACCCTGAAAAATCTTTCCACACCCCAAAATATCTTCTAGATACTCTCAACTTCATCTCAATCACTGTTGAATTTTTTTATCTGGATTGGTCTAATGGTAGAGGAAAAGCCTGACTAAAATATCACTATCACTTCATAAGCCCTGAGAAAGTCCAACTCCTTGGATCACCTTAATAATAATAATAATACCCATCCTTTTGGGTTGATATAATTAAAACAAAACAAAACAAAACAAAACAAAACAAAACAAAAAACCAAGCAAAAGAAAAAGAACCTCAAAAGTACCAATTCCCACCAGTATCACTAAGAGCAACAACAACCATTATTTGAGCCTTTCATATTTCAAGCCCTGAGTTGAGCCCTAGGCAAACAAAGAAATGTAAAAAGAGTCCCTGACCCTAAGGAACTCTCAAGTTAAAGGTTGGCTTGGATAAATATAAAGTATTGTTGATCTCAGAAGAATAAACTAAAAAAGGCTTCTTTCAGAAGATGGGATTTGGCTTAAAGTTGAAGGAAAAATGAATGGAGAGGTGAAGCAATAGAATTTCTGCCCAGGGAGTCAATAAAAATGCACCTAGTAGAAAGATGATATATTTTGTGCAAAGAAAGACAAAGAAGCCAGTCATGTCATTGAGAAGTATGTGAAGGGGAATAAGGTATAAAGAACTGGAAAGATAAGAAGGGAAAGATTTTTAAAGCTAAACAGAGAATTTATTATTTGATACTGGGGGGATTAGCGAGCCACTGGAATTCATAATAATAGGGCAGTAATATAGATTGTATTTTAGGAAGATCATTTTGATCTCACTAGAGTAGACTGGAGTAGAGAGAAATGTGAGGTAAGAAGACAATTAGTAGGATATTGTAATAGTCCATGTATGAGGTGAGGAGGGCCCAAAATGGGTGAATACACTGTCACACAGAGAGAATAGGTCATATATGGGAACTACTAAGAAGATAGAATAGGGACTTGGCAGCCAGTTATAAATGGAGGAAGGAGATGGCATAGTAAACATGGATAATAAATATTTTAAGATACTGGGAAGTTAGGGTATTTGGAGGAATATCAATTTGTATTTTAAAGTCTCCCAGTATGAAGGCAGAAATTAGAAAATAGAGAAAAAACTGTCAGTCAGTAATCAAATTGAGGAAGAAAGGTGAGGAAGAAAGGTAGAGGCCTTTCTCAACCACAGGGAGCAAGGATTATTCCAATTTCCCATGACCAGTAATAGGAAAATGCAATCAGGGCTGTGAAGAAATTCAGGAATGAAATATTACCACGAATAGGGCCAGGCCTCATTTCTTTTTATTTATTTATGTTTTAATTAAAGCTTTTTATTTACAAAACATATGCATGGGCAATTTTTCAACACTGACTCTTGAAAAACTTTCTGTTCCAAATTTTTCCTTCCTTCCCCACCATCCCCTCCTTTAGATGGCAGATAGTCCAATACATGTTACCTATGTTAAAATATATGAAAAATCCTATATATGTACACATAGTTATACAGTTATCTTGCTGCACAACAAAAATCAGATGTAGACAGGAAAAAAAAAACAACCTGAGAAGGAAAATAAAATGCAAGCAAACATCAATAGAAAGCATGTATAATGATCTCCTGGTTCTGCTCATTTCACTTACCATCAGTTCATGTAAGTCTCTTCAGGCCTCTCTGAAATCATCCTGGCCAGACTAAGTTCTAAAATGTACAGGGAATTGACTCAAATTTATAAAAATTCAAGCCATTTCCCAATTGATAAATGGTTAAAGGATATGAGGAGACAATTTTCAAATGAAGAAATTGAAACCATTTGTAGTCATATGAGAAGGTGCTCCAAATTATTATTAATCAGAGAAATGCAAATTAAGACAACTCTGAGGTATGACTACACACCTATCAGATTGGCTAAAATGACAGGAAAAGATAATGAAGAATGTTGGATGGGATATGGGAAAACTGGGACACTGATTCATTGCTGGTGGAGCTGTGAATGGATCCAGCCATTCTGGAGAGCAATTTGGAGCTACGCTCAAAAAGTTATCAAACTGTGCATACAATTTGACCCAGCAGTGTTTCTATTGGGCCTATATCCCAAAGAGATCTTAAAAGAGGGAAAGGGACCCACAAGTGCAAGAATGTTTGTGGCAGCCCTCTTTGTAGTGGCAAGAAACTGGAAACTGAATGGATGCCCATCAATTGGAGAGTGGCTGAATAAACTATGGTATATGCATGATATGGAATATTATTGTTTTGTAAAAAATGACCAGCAGGACGATTTCACAGAGGCCTGGAGAGACTTGCATGAACTGATGCTGAGGGAAGTGAGCAGAACCAGGAGATCATTATACACGGCAACAACAATACTATATGATGATCAATTCTGATGGACATGGCTCTTTTCAACAAGTACAAGGGGCAGCTTGGTGGCGCAGTGGTTAGAACACCAGTCCTGAAGTCAGGTAAGACCTGAGTTCAAATTTGATCTCAGACACTTAACATTCCCTAGCTGTGTGACCCTGGGCAAGTCACGTAACCACAATTGACTAAGCAAAAAGCAAAAAAAAAACAAAAAAACAAAAAAAAACCCCAAAAAAACAATGAGTACAAGAAAATGGAAGGAGTGATTTAATTATTTTCTAATTTTAATATCAATTTTATTAATTATTTCAATATTAATTTCTAAAATAAAACTTTATTCCCATCTCATCATGACCCTGAGTTTTCCAAACTTATTTCAGTGAACATTCTGAAAGGGCAAAAACAGCTAGAAAGGTTTCCCTTTATTTATATATTTGTATCTGCCAGGTACAGCAGCAACTCAAAAGTGAGACTGGTGATAGAAGATTGGTGAATAAGGAATGGAGGGTGTATTGTGTATGCACAGACCAATACTCCTCCACTGCCAGGTCCTACTACACCAGAAAGATATAAAATAAATTTAGCACTTTACCTTGAAAAATACCTGAAGTTTCTTGTGGAAATAGGCCTCAGAGAGATCGCAGCTTGTGAATTATTATGAAGTAGTGTTATCTAACTTTGCAGTATAATACACATGGTGAACTGAAATAGTTGATAGATGTTTGACAGGTGTATGTGTGTGTGTGTGTGTGTTGTGTGTGTATTTATGTGTTTTGTACTCCATTTATCTGGGTTCAGTTTTCTGTTTCTCAGATGTTGAAACTGCACATAAATGAAATTTATATTCTACTCAAATAACTATTTATTAATATTCCAATTATGTTGGAAATAATATACATTTTCAAAATATGTTACAGCAGAATTGACTACATGTATATGAGTATTTATGTATATGCATCATATATAATATATATATATATACACAAAAAATTTTATGTAAATATTTATATGTGGATATACACACACATTTACATTGCTATATCACAAATCTATATCAGATCTCCTTTTCCCCAAAACCTCCCCTCCAAGCAAAGTGCTGTACCTCAAGTTGTATTGTGAGGCTGATCTTTGTACCTAAATTTAAGACTTTACATTTATTCCTATTGAGATTCATCTTTAAATTCAATCCATTTTTGTAGCCTGTCAAGATGTTCAGTGAAGAGACTTGAGGCATTGAAGATAAGATCTGCCTTTTTCACAGTTTTTCTTCCTGTTATATTTGCCACCTAGCATGTTTGTAAATCAGTAGATATTCCACATAAGTAAAAAGATTGACTCAAATTTCTTTTGGATTTGCTTTCATGGGATTTTCTGGGAGGTGTTATGTTTGCTGCACTATATGTTGCTCATCAAGTATACAAGAAATTCATAAGTGAAGATGCACTTATGAATACACATTACCATGCATATGAAAATATATAGTGTGTTTATGTGTATATCACAGAACGAAGTCATCTCTATGTAAAGTAAGGATTTATGTTGTTTTTAAAAGCTGATAGATTTTTAAAGCCATGTCCAAGTATTCCAGTGACACCCTTTTGTACTTTTTGTGTAAAATAATTATTCTAAAATCTAAGATATTTCCATGATTTGAAACATGAGAAGGATAATATTATTTTTGAAATGAATCAGTGGATGGGAAGAGAAGATACAGCCCAATGTATTTAACATGTATTCTGACAAAATACCGGAACCCTCCTAAACTGAGCCTAATAGTCAGAATGCAGTATTTCTTTAAAGATAACTAATATGGTTTCCTTCAAGAAGGATAATTTTTAGAAAACCTAATTAAGTCAATTAAAATTATTTCTGAAATGATATGAGGATTATCCAAAGGGTGTAACCCCACTGAAAATTTTTTAATAATAAAATTAAAATCATAACAAGATAAATTCTTACATTTTTATCTTTTCTTCTGTTTTAGCATTTAATTTTTTTTTTTAAAATTAATTTTTCTCTCTTGCCTTGAATCTTTTTTTTTTTTTTTTTTTTGCTGAGGCAATTGAAGTTAAGTGACTTGTCCAGGGGCACATAGCTAGGGAATGTTAAGTGTCTGAGACCAGATTTGAACTCAGGTCCTCTTGACTTCGGGGCTGGTGCTCTATCCACTGTGCCACCTACCTGCTTCCATTCTTATCTTATTATATCTTATTTCTCTTCACAGACTCTTTGACTATACCATACTGAACTGATTGTTGTTATTCATTTATGATATCCTGTTATTATCTTCTTGTTTTCACACAGTCAGATCCCTAAGTCAGGAATAAGCATTCTTGTCACTGATGCCTCTTACAATTCCTTGTTTTCTTACTCAGCTCAAGTGCACCATTCTACATAAGATCTTTCCTAATCAGTTGAGTTACTAATATCAACCCAAAATTATTTAGTATTTACTTTATATAAATCTTGTACATGAATGTAAATGTTTTCTCTCCTGATAAAAGGTAAACTTCTGGAGGACAAATAATGTTTTAATTCTGTCCTCATAGCTCTGTATCTAAGATAATGTCTGACTTATAGTAGATTATAGATATATAACAAATGCGGGGTGGCAAAATACATAGAGTACTGGCCTTGGAATCAAGAAAACTCATCTTCATGAGTTCAAATCTGCCTTCAGACATTTACTAGCTGTGTGATCTTCGGCAAATCACTTAAACCTCATTTTCTCATCTCTAAAAAGGACTGGAGAAAGAAATGGTAATCATTCCAGTATCGTTGCCAAGAAATTCCCAATTGAGGTCACAAAGGGTTTGACAAAACTCAAACAACTGAACAATAACAATAAAAATGCTTGCCTATATATTGTACTTTTACATATTTTTTGCATGTTATCTTTCTCCATTTTATTAAGAACTTCAAGAGAATAAGTAGTGTTGTATGATTATTTTGTCTATTCCCAAAACTTTTCTCATTCTCTACCTAGCAAATAGTAGGAGCTTAATTAATATTTTTCAACTTATTGATTTTATTGATTAACAAAAACTACTAAAGTACTTAATGTATTTATATAATTATTGTAAAGTTCTCCCTCTACCACAATAGCTAACTTACAACCCAAGTACACAGTCTGTGTTATACACAGCATGTGATAGTGAAACTATGATTAACAAAAGAAAATAATTAACTGGGGACCTATCTTTTTGAAAATGAGCTAAATCTCTCTAGGCACATATTTTGATAACTATCACAGAAGTCTTAGACTAAGTGGAATATTCTTAATTTTTTTGCATTGTTAACATAAAATTCCCAGATCCAAGAAGGGACCTGAAGTGAAATAGAGAATCCAATAGAGGAATTAAATGCATTTATAGTCTGAGAAAAGACTTGTAGGGGAAAGAAGATACAAGGGAACAGAGAGGTAGAGAGTTCTTCAGCTTCTCAAAGAGGAGAGAAAAGGGGGGAGATAATATAGTTTCTAGAGCTTTTTGGAGGGGGAGGAAGAGTTTAAGGGAGAAGACATCTGTAGATATAAGCCAGAGAGTGATGTGTTTGAAGAGTCCTGAGCCTGCAGCTACTGCTCAAGGATACCTTAAACCGTTCAAGGTTGATCTGGCCTTTGTAGCTACCTCCAAATTTATTTAGAGTTCAGTTCACAAAGGATTACTGGTTTGTCAAATAGTTCTGAGCCTCAGAAATCATTCTAATTGTCTGGTTGTTTTGTAACTCCATTGTCCTACTTCCTTGTAAAGAAGGGAAGTTCTAGCACATGAGACAGTCATTGAAGAACTCATGTTCACATTGCATATGTGTTAAAGTACTTTTTGGCATTCTAGTGCACTTATGAATACTTGTTCATAATAATGTTTTTACAATTTTTTTAAAAAAAATTAAATTAAATTAAATTAAAATTAAAAATTTAAATGCATGCAATAAAATATATAGGCTTATACAATGAACACATTATTATGGAAATAAACATATAATTTATCTCATCTGAGTTCAGGGTTCACCCATAGGTCTTTAGATCTTAGCTTATGAACTTAGGCTCTGAGACATGTAAATCTGCTCTATATGATTTTAGGCAAGTTATTTAATTTGTCTGGGCCTTAGGGGGTTGGGTTAGATGAACTTTGTAGTTCTTTTCAACTATATATCTCTGATGCTATAAACCCATTTTTCTACATTAGTCAAACTTGATCTTTATGAATAGAGGTCACTATTATTCTTATGAGTTTAAAATGTGATGAGAGTGCCCAGGCTTCTTGGCATTTCAGAGTCTGGACTGGAATACCATTGTAGCATTTATGAGTAGAGTATTAAGGAGTGACCTTTGAGCATCAGCCAGAGATAAAGACTTACTTAGCAAAGGATTCCAGCCTTGATCATGGACTCACCCCAACCCCTAAGGGTATCCTGAAGGGAATAAGTAACTAGGCTCATTTTGGGAAAGTGGGGCAGAGACTCTAACTATTCATAGAATTATAATTCTCCCCTATCCCCCTTATGAATTGGTTCTAGTTATTTTAATTTTCTTTATATTTTGTGTTCTTTTTTTTTTTCTGATTTCATCTTTAAAGAGACCTGAAGAGTATTTAGAAACCTAGTTTTGATTTTAGATCTTATAACCGATGAGAAATCTTCCAAAAAAGATACTTTTTTTTTTTTTTTTTGTTAGTATTGGAGATGCATCTTCTAGGAAAAATAGAGCAGTAATTCTGAGGCCCTTAGACCTTAGAAGTGCTATTGTTCTAACAATCTGTTTGTCAATGACCCTGAAATATCCTGGATTTAGGAATAGTGTAGTATAATTCTAGAAACTTTGCTGACTTCTGAAACTTTGATGATAACAATCTGTTGGTCAGTGATAACAGGGTTTCTGAGCCAAATGGTCAGGTACATACCAGACCACTCCTCCGTTCTACCTCTGGGCCATAAAATTAGCATATCAGTGACAGGAAGAACAAGCTCTCCCTGTCTTTTCCTATAAATTTGTATTCCTGCTCCTGGTTTCTTGTTAAAATCCTTTTGGAACTTAGCCCACTTCAATTGGCGTGACAATTACAATGAAGTTTGCCCCTTGACTTGGAGATGAGTTCAAGCCTGCAAATTCTTTTGAGACATCTTATGACACTAGTTTATGATCCTAACCTTTTGGGGTCTCCTTTTGACCCTCAACAGTAAGATCACAGGGTAAGAGCTGGGAAGAAACGTAGAGACTCTTACCCTAGCTCCCTGCTTTTATAGGTGAGGAAACAGGCTCGGAAAGGCATGTTGTCCCATGACTACTTGTAAATCACTGCACTAAGTGGCTTAAAGATTAATCAAAGCAATTTTGCTGTTCCCAGAAAGAAACTGAGCACCATAATAAAATCCCCATATGCTTATTTATATGAATATTCTGTACATTAGCCAAAAATATTTGTAGCTGCAGTAAAGAACTCCACCCGGGCAGAGACTTCCTCAGCCTTATATCACAGATGTGATATTTTTTGGGAATTGTCAAAATCTCAGCCAAAATATGGGAAATAAACAGAAACATTAGCCAAAACGGGGAGAATGCTAATAGATAAAATCTCACATTTTATTCACCAACAGAAAGAATATTATCTTCAAGTATAAGAAGACATAGGATTTAAAAGAGCTGAATTTTCCCACAACCACCCATTAAAATAGTGTGATTTTCAGCTTCAGCTTCATTATCTATGAAACTGGGATGCTTATGAGGACAAAATTAGTTAGGAGCTACAATTTTTTTTTTTTGATTGGAGAAATGCAAATTACAGAAAAGAAATACAAAACAAAATAAAGCAAAACAAAAGAGAACATTATCATGTGCCCAGCTGAACATCAGGAAGGATTCAAAATATATAACAACAAATTACCAGATCAAGAAAGTATGTATATTAGTAGAAGAAATTATATTCATGAATGTCCATTTTTTTTCTTTATTTCCTTATAAATTGTTCCTTGGTTTTCTGCTGTGCACCTTATTTATTTTATTCTTTTTTACCCTTTTCATTCTCACCTCCATTCCTAGCCAAGCTACAGTCAAGAAAAGATATATTTATGTATACATGTGTATACACACACACATATATATATATATGTATAAAATGTACACACACTCACACATACATTCCATACACACAAGTCTTTCCTATCCCTGCTGACTTTTTACTTAAATCCTGCTCCATAACTTGCCTTGCTATTAATTAACCTCTCCCCAGATTGTCTTATTCCCTCACCCTTTTCTTCCCCATTTACTATCCCTTCTCCTTTATTTCTTTATAGACTTAGGAGGGTGCTATACCCTTCATGGTAAATATATAGTGTTGCCTATTAAACCCATTCCCAATGTGAAGAGGTTTTCAGAACTAGGAGACCTCCTCCTCCTCTCTAAGGTCTCTGTGTCTACTCTTCCTCTGCATCTCATTTGTAGAACATGATTAGTATTTTTACATTAACTCTGCCAGTATTTCGTGCTGTTAATCTTAAACATATAATATACATTTCGCATGTAGAGAAAATATAAACAATTTGTCCATTTTTAAACAGTTTGTCCATATATGTTCCTTACAATTAATCTTTCAGATTGGTTTTTATATGTTAATTTTTTTCTTTTGCTAAGTTCAGTTTTGGTTGATAGAAAGTTCTGAAAATCTGCATTTTGGTTGAATGTCCATTTTTTTCTCATTCAAAATTATAGATAATTTTGCTGGATATAATATTTTTGGCTTCAGGCCTATTTTTTTTTTTTTGCTAGGTATGATTTCAGGACTTGTGGTTTTTTATTGTAGTTGCTGATAAACCTTGTACGATTCTAATTGGAGCTACAAGTTTTTTAAGCAGGGAAGAACACATAAATAAAGGGAAAATGAAATAATATTAAATTAGTTTAATAAATAAAAAACAACATGGTACCGTAGATTGATTTTTAAAATTGTTTGATTATTAAAATTTTTAATATTGCTATATTTTATCTTTATTGACTAAATGCCTTAAAATATACATAATGAAAATGTTATAAAAACAAATGCATTTTGAAAGTATTTTTAGTAAGATGTCTTTGAATACACTATATTCATACATCCAATCTACATGTTAACTGGGTTAACACATAGCTTTCCTCAAATTCTGATTAAGTGCTTCCTTGATGTTATTTTTATCTACTATCACAATTTTCATCATGACTACTTCTCATGCCATTCTGACTATCTACTACTAATTTAATTATGAATACAATTGAGCTTCCAACTAATTGAGGGGCGTTCTATATACTGCTGTCTTTGTGGAGGAAAATGTGACTTCTAACCTGTGAAGAGTATGCTGGGACTGCAGGAGATATAAAGGTGGTGTGATTTTAGAAACTTTTTGGGAAAGATGATACTCTGGTAAGAAGATAAAGGAAGATTTCAGACACTGTATGTTTTTAGGGCTAGCCAGCTTTTCAACATGTTCCTGATGATCAGCTTTCCATTGGGTCATATTTGGATATTTTAAAATGAAAGCTAAAGAGTTCAATCAAAATTCTATACTCTTTGGTATATTAGAAAGTTTTTAATTCCTCTGATTTGTTTGCTTAGATAAATGTGTCTACTTGCTATTTACTTTCTGTATTTTGCTGAAAAAAATATATTAAGGAAATGTTTAAAATAACTTCTGATTTAAAAAATTATTTTTCAAATAGTCCTTAATAGTTTCAATGAGATAGTCTAAGTTGTTCTTTCTGGGCACTTTTTTCTTCTTTTCATTTACCTTTAATTGGATGAAAAGGATTCAAGCTGACAACTCTCATAAGAGAGACCATAGCAATTTTTCTCTTGTAGGTTACCAGTAGTAAGGAGAAGGGGAAAATAAAATATAAGTATAGTCCAATGTTACTCTCAGAGATTGAAGAAACAAATAACCAGACTCTTTTGCTTCTTGAGCTTGCCTTCCTTTCCTGTCCCTCAAATAGCTTACTGGAAATACAGAAATGTCTTCTGGTTCTACTTCTTTCTGCATAGGTAGACCAGATTTCAAAATATGCATCTCACAAGTTTTATCAATATATTTATTCTAACCCACACGGAATACATATCTTTCATGAGATCATGTACTTCCCACATTAAAGTTAAATAAATGTCTCTCTCAGAAGGAAAAAGACCACAACACAGAATTTTTGATAAGAAACTTTTTTTTTTCCTGTAGCTGGAGCTGCTATTCCAATTCCTGATAACATTTGTAGGTTAGGTCCATAGAATCTAGTTATTACTCAAGGTTAAAGGAAAAACTGAAGAGCTGATGATAGTTTTCCAATTGTGGGGTTTTCTATGATTTAGGGATAATCCTTCTCTCATGTACTTCTCCTCATGATTATCACTTAATATTGTGTGAGACAGTGATCTTTACCCAAATTAAAATCAGAGACTGTCAAGGTAAAAAGCAAAAATAGATTTATTAGGATTTCCGGAGAAAGGGCAACTCCCAGCAGAGAAGGTGTCAGTAGAAGAGTGCAAAGTGCAAACTGCAAAACACAGATTTATAACCTAGATACCCCCACTCCACCTTCTGACTTTTTCTCCCATTGTCTGGAGAGTTCTAATTTTCCCAGAGACTGAATACTGACCCCAGAACACACTTTACCCATAGGTAATTAAATGCTAATAAAAGGTGTGCGTGTGGGAAGACAGGATGGAAATATTTGTTAGTCTAAGATAATGGAACAGCTGCAGCTTTAACTATAACTCAACTTGTTATTGCAAAATCTCAAGTCACAATTAATACATAGGTCAAGGCCATATTCCCATGAGAGGTCTTCACTCAGTTTATCCCTCTCAGTCCCTTCTCTTTATCTATTAACCTTTGAAGACTTCTCCCACTATTCTCAATCCATTTCCTCAGCCGTCCTGTTTTCAGTCCCCAATCCCTCTGGGTCTGGTTTGTCCTTTTTCTATACAGGGGGCCATCCTGGTCAGGAACCAAAGAACCTGTTTTCAGTTTGATTCCTTGGTCCCACCCTCTAAAGATCCAAGTCTCACTGGACCTCCCCCTCCAGGTTGTTTAAGCTTTCCTCTGTGGAAATCCCATCATGTCCCTGAGGTTACATTTTCCCTATAAAATGTTTTTGTGGGCCATCCCTTGGCCTCTATCTTCCTTTGGGTCAGCCCTCCATAGCACTCTGCCTTGTGGTATCTTTCCCCTTTCCCATCCCACATGATATTTCCCCTTACTCCACCATGCTTTCCAACCCCACTTTTCCTTACAGCTAACTAACTGTTTTAGGTTCCTGAGTCCCTTTCAGTATTTAGCCTGCCGGCTAAGGGCATGCCCCAACTTCATGGGGTGCTCCCTTCCTACAAGGAAATTGTAAGTTCCTCTGAGTAACTTGTCTCTGAGTGCTCTCCCAACTCTATTCCATATTTATCATCCCTTCATTTTGTCTGTAACCTATTCTCCCAAATAAATCTATTTTTCATCAAGAAGAATGGCCATTGTGAATTCTTTACATGACTGAACCCCAACTTTGGGTGCCTGCCATCATCTGGGGACAAATCCCACACCATAGATCCCACCAGTGAAAGTCGGGTCTGGAATGGGACATGGGCCAATTTTCTGATGTCTTTGGCAATTTCCTTCACTACCTGTTCATTATCATCAATTTTCATACAAAAACATTTAATTTTCCACAAACTCTTTTTCAGTCAATAAGGAGAATGTAATACTAATCTCTGCTGGAGTACTGCTTCTGTAGCTTAAGTGGCCTGGTCTGCTACAAATTCAGTGCCTTTATCATCTGGTTAATAATTATTTCAAGCCTGGCCTGGAGTCTAATGAGCGTGTTTAGCACATAAATTGGGGTTCTGTACCTCTAACATCCATCTGGGGCCATCATCCAAACATTTATGTACCTAGTAATCAGAGTAGGTAATTCTTCACAAATAAAGATGTCTATCAGGAAAGTCAGCAACAATAGAAATGCTAAAACAAACACATGCATCTAGCAACAGATAGATGACTAGGCCAAATACTCATTTGCCTATTTATTTAGTATATAATGACCACATAGTTTCATATAGTAAATGGCAAGATCTTACATCTTTGAATTATGCTCATAGCTTCTACTGAACACTTGCCCTGATTATAGAAATTTGTTATAAGAGGAAAAAGCATGGATATAATTTTAATGTCAGAACTGGTCCTTCAGGCCTCAGCCTGAGAGTACATGAAAGATATAGCTTCCTTAGCTAATTGTATGCAATAACAATTCCACCTTATAGCCTGACTTGGGAATAATCAGTTAAGTTCTTATTCAAAGGAGCAAGACTGGGAAACTGAGTCAGAAGGACCTCATCTTAAGCAGAAGCCAAAGTTGTCCCTCCAATTCTTACCCAAATAGTAACCTTCATCTGTAACAATTCAGGATCATATTCTTCTGAGTAGCTTGTGATATATTCCTTTCAGATGGTGGATTACTGGTTTGATGATCCATCAGACAATTATATCTGAATTCAAAACCCCAGATAATAACAACTACAGTCCCAAGAGATTTTATCTCAAATAGCAAGTCTCATGAGTCAAAGTTTCAGGTGAATTTAGATATCAAAGATCACATATCCTAAATAAGTACTAACTATAATCTTATTTTGATAACAGTAAGATATTCAACCTAGAAAGTTCCCAGCTTATCTTCATATCTAGATAGATGAGTTCTAAATTTAACATTACAGTTAAAGATGTCTAATAGTCAATCTATATCAAAACATGTTCAGGTATTAACTATGTTCAAAGGAACAAAGACATAGACCATTGTTTTCAGAATCTGGCAAAAAAATGGGAACAGCTTTAAAATGACTCAGTACAACCAAATTAAAACTCACATATAATATAGAATATACTCTCCTAATTTCACATTAAAACAATCTATCAGAATTAATATGAATAGTTCTTCATCCTAAAAAAATGTTAATTCAACTTCTAATCGAGGAGTCTCTAGAAACATTCTGGAAATATAAGAGGGACAACACTCATATTATTAAAATTAATCTAAACTCAATTAATCTCCCTTCCCACCAAAACATTCCTAATTGCAAAGTCAATTTTTAGAAGTTATAAATTGTTCTTAACAGTCCATTCTTGAGGATCCTCCACAGGTCCTTTAAACCTGGTGTTCTCAGCCTCCAGAATGCAGTCTCAGTCATCTGTAACATCTGCTAAGGTCCTTCCCATTCTGCTTCTTCCAGAACTTAGAAAGCATCCACTCTCCTGGAACTGCAAACTCTAAAAGTTTTCTCTGGGTCAGAAGTACTTGCTTCCTTAGGGCTAAAGGGGATGAGGACATTGCCAATATATGATTCCTTAAAAACTTATCCTTTGTTTCAAAAATATGGCTTCCCATTTTTCCTCCAAATAAAATGAACCAATCTCATGTGGGGAAAGTCCTAGATCACTTGTGGGGATAATTCTAATTTTTTTAAAAAAGCAATTTCGTCCAAGGCAATTTAGTCTCTAATATCAATTTAGTAATCTGATTCTTAAGAATCTGATTCATTATTTCCACTTTCCATGAGGGCAAAAATGTATGGAATTGCCACTCAATTTGTAATGCGGACTCCCCATTATTTCTTATAAAACTTAAGAAGTAAAATATGTTCCTTTATCAGAATTGAGTTTCTACCAATCCATACTTAGCTACAATTTGTTCTAATGTTATTCCACTAACCCTTCTTAAAGTAGCAGAATTCAGGGGAAAGCTTCCACCCATCTTGACTGGTGTCATTTCATTAAAATCTAACTTGAATATTTTCGAGCCAGGTTCCCTCCCTCTGGAGGGACACCTCCTCAATACTTTCTTATTTGTCATTAGACATTTTACATACTGTTCAGATATAACTTGTTCTGCAATTACACATATCCCTATATGCCAAATATTCTTGCTTTTATTTGTTTGTTAAAGGGAGAAAGCAAAACAAATCTTAAGATTCAGAATATAGGTAATATCTAAGTAACATTGGACAAAATTTCACAAAATTTCTACCACATATCCAGCTGTGCTGACAAAATGTTAAAGCACAACTAATACAATTTTTACAGCTAATATAATATCCAATATACAGTTTAGAAAGCAACATGGTCTAATTAAGAGATACAAACATATTGTTGTGCAGCAGTTCCCATGTCTCAGTTTTCCTCAACTGCTCTGTTTCCCTTAATGCTACAGTTCCCATGTCTTAGTTTCACTTGATTGTTCTGCCCCAAAATAGCAACCTCCTTCCTTCTGACCATCAGAAATAATTGGACTCAAATTCAAAGGAATCATAAAACCTCCAGATGGTCCACTTCAACGTACTCCTTATCTTTTGGTTTCAGACTTACTGTCTCCTAGTTCCTTTCCCAGGCTTGTACTAAGCTCCCTTTACTCCCTACCTGTCAGAATTGAATTGATAGCCCTTCCTGGAATTCAATGCTTTCTCCCCCCTCCCCAGTGCTCAACCCCTCCTTCTGCTCTTTCTGCCTTGTGAGCTGTTTTGTTCCTGGAGCCTATAAGAATTCTATAACCAAACTTACTATTGGCTGGACCTGCTTGAGATCCAGTCGGCTGGCTAATGTCTATCAGTCTAAACTCACAATGGACTGTGTGCTTTGAGACAAGAGTCCCAGCAGTCCCTATCGATAGCTATGGATTCTGAACTCTCAATTAACATCAATAATGTATTATTTAATCTCCAATGTGTGATACTGCCTCAGTTTCTCCCTGAGCATTACAATATGACCTCTTTAGCTAACTTACCAGAGAAACAAACATTTTTTAACTTAAAATAAAATCAAATACAGATTTAAATTTCTAGTAGCAATACTTCAATATTAATGCACACATATTTCTTAACTCTTACACCAGAATAAACAAGTTCACAATTTTAGCACGTACTAGTGGCCTTAGATTGTGTATTTGTTCCTTTCCTAAGATTCACAGTATCTTATCCTTTTTGATGAAGACCTCACCCAATCTTACCAAAGGAAAATGGGTGTTTACTCCATCATAGTCCGAGTTTCCCAGCAGAGTCCAAGGACCACTATAGAACTCTACAGAGGGTGCTGCCCAAGAATTTGGGATTCGGTATGGGAGAGACCCCTCACAAACACGAAATATCCTGGATGAGCCCCCAACAGACAGTGGCCCTTACCCAATTAAAATCAGAAACTCTTAAGGTAAAAAGCAAAAAAAAAAAAAAAAAAAGGATTTATTAGGATCACAAGATTTATAGACCAGAAGTTCCCACACCCCCTTCTCACCTTTTTTCCTGTTGAATGGTGAATTCCAATATACCCAGAGACTAAATATTGGCCCCAGAACTTTACCCATTCCACACTTAAATGCTAATAAAAAGTGTGGGTGGGAAGACAGGAGGGAAATGTTTGTTTATCTAAGATAATTGAATATCTGAATCTTTTAGCTATAGCTCAACTTGTTAATGCTAAATCTAAAATCACAATTAGGGAATAGGTCAGGGCCACATTCTTATGAGAAGTTTTCACTCAGTTTATTCCATTCAATATCTATTAGCCAGCCAAAGTTGAGTAGATTTTAGTTAAAAACATTTATAAAGATAAGATAATTAGTACAGTTGATATGGACCATTCCCCTAAATTCTGTGAAAAGAAGTTGGCTCAGACTTAGAATACATAAGACAAAAGTTTAATCTACTTCCTGGTTATTGGAAATCCTTGTCTCCTTTTGTGGAATCTCCATAAAGCTCCTCTGATCCATACTTTCTGCAGACCTCCTATTAGTACTGAAAATTTTTCCTTAGTGGATCTATTTTATTCTTCATTCTCATGTGGATTCTATCATCATTTCCATTTTAGAAGCAGTACTGGGATGCCAATGAGAAGACTAAATCTTCTGGAATTTGCAAAATTTATAATATTTTTCTCTGATCAAAGGATGGGGAAGGGACAGAAACTTTTCCTATCTGTTCTACTCCCGAGTTATTCTCCATTCAAAACTTTGTCTGGAATTATTCTCTTCTGGTTTGGGCAAAAGACATTTCCAAGTAGAAATTCCCATGTATAAGAAAGTAAACTAGAAAGGTAATATCCTGGAAAGAACACTGATCATGCAATCAGAAGGTTTGGTTTTGAGTCTCAACTCTTATTTTTTATGTGACTAGAGGAATTCATTTATTCTAAGACTTAACTTTGAAATCTGTAAAATTGGTACAATATTCTTTTTACTTATTATCTATATAACAAAATTATAAGGAAAGGGCTTAGTAAATTCTTAACATGTGAGTTACAATGACTATGACCTCTAAGTTCCCTTCAGACTCCCACATTTACAATCTGTAACTTATACAACTTCCTATTATTCATAGCTATTCTTTCTACATTGTAACTTTCCCATTTGTTGTTTCACACAAGTTGGTTGACATAAGAAATTAAATGGGAAATTTTGGGGAATTTTCATGGAAGCCACAGATGACATGGGAACACTAGCAGATGACAGAATACATTTAGAAACTTGAGGGGCTCCATATCTTTAAGTCTGTGATGTGGAAGGGATAACTATATAACTATAACTATATATCTTTAAGTCTGTGATGTGGAAGGGATAACTATATAACTATAACTATATATTATATCTAAAAAATGCTTTCAGAAACTTCCCCATCCAAACCTATCCCACTTCAACCAATTTACAAAATGTAGTGATTTAAAAGAAAGGTTTTTAACTTAATTAAACAAGCATATATTAGGTACCTACTGTGTAACAGGTTCAATGTCACATGCTAAGGTTGCAAAGACAAAAAAAATACAAACAAACATATACTTAAAAATAGAGCTCTGATTTGGTATAAAGATGAAAATATAAAATTTTGAGTAGATAGACTGTTCATTGGATAGAGAAGAGGACATACAGTTAGTAAGATCTAAGTACAAATCCAACCTCAGTCTTCTGCTAGCTGTATGATTCTAGACAAGTCATTTAGCTTCTGTTTGAATGACCTCATCTGTAAAAGGTAGGGCTTAGATTTGATGACCACTAAGGTTCCTTTCACTTCAAAGCATATTAACCTATGATAAAAGATGAAACATAAAAATCATCTTTCAGTATTTATCATTTCAAAATTCTTTTGAAGGAAAATTGTTATATAATAATAATGTTGAATGATTAATTATTTCAAAGTAGCATGAAATATATGTGTGTATGTATGTATATATCTATGTAATGGAGAGAGAGAGGCACATGCACACCCCCAAAGGGAGAAAGAGTGAGAGGCAAACAGAGAGAGACAGAGATAGAGACAGAAACAGAAAGAGGGAGGGAAGCAGAGAGAGAGAAAAAGAGAAAGAGAAAAAGATAGAGAGACAGAGAGAGACAGAGACAGAGAGATAGACAGAAGCACAGAGAGGAAAAGAGAGACAGAGACAGAGAGATAGAGAGAGAAAGAGAGAGAGAGAGAGAGAGAGAGAGAGACAGAGAGAGAGAGAGAGACAGAGAGAGAAAAAGACAGAGAGACAGAGACACATAGAGAAAGAGAAGAGGATCCAAAGAGCCAGAGAGCAAGCCAGAGAGACAGAGAGAGAGAGAAAGAGAGAGAGAGAAAGAAAGAAAGACTGAGAAAGTGAGAACGAGAACAAGAACGAGAGAGAGAAAACTTTTTGATGAGTTGTTACATCATGTTCTTTTGTGGTCTACTGTGGCTAGTGATTTACATCAAAGCTTTACTGACAACTCAGCATTTCTAGTTCGTTCTTAGGCCTGAGTGGAAATGTCAGATAGTTTAGTTTGGATTATTCCCTATAAAGCATAGGAGATGGCTTTTATAGAGACAGAGAAAAAGATTTAAAAATTAAGAAAATCTTGGCATTTTCACCGTTTGCCAACCTAATTTGAAATACCAATCCTCTATTACATGACACGTTATTTAAAAAAAAAAAACAAACTTTTTTTTCATTAGTATAGCATGCAGATTCTTTTGTTTATGATGCATGCTTCATTTCAGCTGCAAAGATAAGCATGATGCTTACAATTAAAATTGCTTTAAGAAAAACTTAGCACAAAGGCTAAAAATAACATTCAACTGAGACTGTGTGTCAGTAAAAATTTGTGCTCTCTCTAAGCAATTTTACCTAAGCTTGTGTTCAAGAAAATATTCAGCATTTAAGACAAATCTTACTTTATCTTTTCAGTTAAGCAACAATCATTCATTCACTATTTCATTTTATGGGCATTTACTAAGCTCTTTTAATGTCAGGCGTTATATGGTACTGGGGATAGAAAGAAGTAATACATTGCCAAAAGTGTAAAATTCACTAACTTCAATGAATTGAATGAAATACTAGTCTAGATAGATGTCAAAAATATGCAGTGTGAATAAAATTAAAAGAAATGACATTCTACATATATGTATATGTAATATACATTTATGTATATACTGTACAGTAAATAGGTTAGGAAAGTGTTGCTAAATGCAAATACTTTCATGGCTTGCTTTGAAGAAAGGATAAAAATCTTTTTAGCATATAAATTATTTAGAATCAAATGCATGTTCTTGAAGTGCAAAAGCAGACAGTTGTCTAAAGTAGGCTAAATACATCATTTGCAACCATGTTTCTATAATTAATTTGCTTAGAAAAATGTTTTACTATATACCACAATAAGATCAAAATGTATATATAATCTGACTAGAACATAACAAGACCAGATGCTGTTCGTTAGCTACAGATTCAGCAGAATGTTTTAAACAAAGTATAGATATAATCACATAATTTTAATTCCAGTAATTTAAAAAGATTTTATGCTATCAAATTAATTTAAACAGGATGAGGGAAGTACTCAAATGGGGGAAGTGTTTATACCAAATATCTCTGCTAAAGTTCTGATATCAAAGCTATATAAAGATCTAAAATACATATACAAAACATAGAACACAGAATATTTATTTCAAAACATATGTGCAATTTTACCAAGGATAATTAAAAACTCAACAAACAATGAAATAGTTATTAATAATAAAGATGTAAAACAATCCGAGAACTTATCTTATATGCAACAAATTGGCAAAGATGTTAAACAAAAATGGAAATAGTCAATGTCAGAAAGTCGCCTGGAATAAATGCTAAATGATTCATTGTGCTTCTGTAAAAGATTTCATCCATTTTGGAAATCAATTTGGAACTATGTCAAAAATTATTAGAATGTTTATAGCCTTTTATTCAGTGATTCTCCTACTAAGCATAAAACCTAAAAGGTCAAATTAAGAAAGAAAGATTCCACATAGACTACCATATTGAAAGCACAAAATGGGAAGCAAATAATTGGAACCAAAGTAGATTTCTACTGAGGGAATGGGTAAATACATTTTTAGAATGCAAATACATATACTAAAGTATAAAACATTATAAACATGGGAAATTCGGTGTGGCATTGAAAGGCTTGTATGAATTGAATAAAATGTACTAAGTAGAACTTGGAAAAATATATAAAGAAAGAAGTACTCACAAAGAACAATGACAAGAAAAAAGAAAACTGAATATTATGTAATTACATTGAAGAGGCCAGTTCCTGAAAAGATAGTTGAAAAAAAATTCACTTTCTTTTCTTCATTAAATAAATAGGAAACCTTATTACATAAGGAAAATATGTAGAGTAGTGCCTATATTGTTAAGACATGATTGATGTGATGGTTACTTTGAATAAACTGCTAATCTTCATTTTAAAAATCTTTGCTAGAATGAATGGCTTACTGGCTACAAAAGGCAAGAAAGATTTAATGAGAAATGAAGGTGATGTTAAAAAAATTACATTTAATAAAAATGAGAATAAAAAAAGGAATCCCTGTGAGGTGGGCAACTATTTTCCCTATTTTACTAGTCACATGTATCTGTGTTTATGCTAATGCCTTAAAAATTATCAGAGGAAATGAAAGCCCAGAGAAGCTATAGGCATTTCTCAAGATCACATAACTAGCAAATGGAAAATTTCAAATTCAAGGTCAAATACAGGCTTTGTTTTGCAATACAACCCTACCAGCTCATAATTGATATTATTTATATACTTTTTAAAATATTGCATCAGTTATTATTGTAACTGATTGTATAGGTTATTGAAACTATTTTTCCATCTTAAAGTAGAGTAGATTTAGTGCCTCAGTCAAGGAACATGCAAACATTGGTGTTTGAGGCACTCCTATAACATTTGGGGCTTGATAGATAGCTGTGGTGGCCACAACTAGTCCTCCTCCATGCCCCTTAAACTCTCTTCAGTTGTTTTTACACACCAGATAGTTAGAACTATAATAGGATTAACTTGTGAGTGGAATGGTTGTCTTTACTCCAATTACTTGCCCGGCACTTCCTTCAGTTCCTGACTCAATGACTATGAAAGGGGAGTTGCATTGTGTTTTAAAACTTCAATTATAAAGCAGTTTTAATTGGATTTTATGGTTCAGAAATTTCTTTTGCATTTTTAAAGAGCAAGAGAAAAAAAACGGAACTGGAACTTGCTGGACTAAGCCAAATTTGGTCTTAGCCTTGAGCTGCCAAGTTAACTAGATAAACATGATGAGCTGGAGCTGAACTTGACAAAGGTAGCTTGATTTCTTTAGATCACT